>JAOTQH010232472.1:0-13591 GCA_025631255.1 Cornus kousa
ATGCAAGAGTGAGTGACCTGGTACACATTGAGCTTAATATTCGGAGAAGGTGAAGACTAAGTGATGGAGATCAATGGCAGAAATCTTTAAGGGTGTATAAAAGGCACAAAAATGAGGATTCTAAGACTCCGGTCTTCCTTTGAACTTCAACATGAATATCTTGGATATGCTTACTAAAAGCATCAACTTCAGCACTAGGGCGTGCCTCAATTAGTAAAGGTACTGAATCAATTGGCTTCCTAGGACGTAAACCTGCCACAATTTCAAAGAGGCTGCGCCCAGTGGTCCTTTTTACAGAACTATTGTATGCATATTCAGCCATAGGAAGAATCTGGTCCCAACTAGTAATATGGTTACCAACAAGGCAACAAAGCAAGTCACCCAAGCTGCGATTAGAAACCTCAATTTGGTCATCAGTTTGTGGGTGAAAAGAACAAGAAAATTTTAGCCTTGTATTCAGCAACTTCCATAATTTGCGCCAAAAATAACTCGTAAACTTCACATCTCGAGCAGAAACAATTGTGATGTGCAACCCATGAAGTTGGACAACATCTTGGGAAAAAGGTTTGGCAATGTAGACAACATCAGAAGTCTTAGAACACAAGAGGAAATGTGCCATTTCTGAAAACAATTCACAATGATAGATATAGCATCATGTCCTACAATAGTTCTAGGCAAGCCAAGAACAAAAACATCTCGACTCGTGATCCTCGTGATTCACGTTCACAAAAGGTGCAACTGCAATCTCTATCATTCCAACTTCCACACTCGGGTTTCTTTTTGCAATGTTAACGTGCTGGCAAAGAACACGCTGCAAGTTATCATTCAACGCAAATTTCTTGCATAGAAGCTCCTCATCTGCGGTATTGTTTACAAGTATCATAACATGATTTTGGTGAGAATGACAATGATCAACAATGTCAACAATCACCTCTTGCTTTGTGCCCTCACGATTCTTAGCATCCAAGGCACCAAGCATTTCCATTAACCAATCTGTTAGTCCCTGAGCATTTAGAATCCCTGCCAAGCTGAGTCCAGAAGCATTGTCCTCATATGGTGAAGCAGGGAGAACTGCTGGCTGGATTTGTGGTGTAGTAACCAACGGGAGTGGAAATTCTACTCCAACAGCCTTCAGATGTTTTTTATGCAGCATAGTGCTGAGTATAGCTTCCCCTGAGCCCCCCAAAAGCTTCTGGGATTGAAGTACCATCTATCCAAGCCACTTTGAAAGGTTGTGGATGTGGTTGGATCGAAAGCTTGAGGCACTCAACTGTGCTATGGAGACAACACATGTGCAGCCACCGCCATCAATAGTAGGCTTCCGAGCTTGGTTTCCACAACGAACTTGCATCTGAAAATTAGAGGTGAGCCGCCCATCTTCGTCTTCAACATTAGGGGCTGCAAGGATGTGCCTCTCAATAGAGATGGATGGAACATTCTCTTCAGCCTTTTCCGGATCATCAGTGTTGTAGGTTCCATGACCTTACTAGCCATAATACTCTTCCCTTCAGGATCAGCCATATTAGAGAAAGATGGTTTTGATCCACCATTTGACAGCATTCTTGTTGTTTGTGCGCGGCAAGTTCTATCACTTAACTTCTTTGTAACATCTTCAGCAACATCATATGGCTCATGATGATTCACCTCTAATGGATTTCTTGGAAATTCCAGCACAGGATGGAGTGGTGGATCAACTTCAAATTGCACCTTTTTTGGGAGTGTAAAGGCTGTTGTTGCTCGCGGTTTCTGCCATCATTAGTACCAAATGCAGATCCTTCTTCAAGGGCTATCGATTTGTTAAAAGGCCGCGAAATTCGAGCTCCTATCTCATTGCATCGAGCATTCATCCCTTTAGGTTGTTCCACAATATGTGACAACAACTCATTCTCTTGATTATTATCTAATCTTTCATTTCCCGATCGTGTAAATATAATGTCTACTAAGGCTCTGATTCCAAAAACTGATGTAGGACAAAAAAGCAGCCTCGAATAGTTGAAATAAATACGAGTTATGGCTGAAAGTTCGAATGAAAGAGGTGTTGGTAGAAAGAAAGGATTGAAAACAACAAAAACCTATTGTAATCGCACCAATAGGGCCTATGTATCACACCTAGAGAAAGCCCACACCCTTAGAATTTGTGAATCACTCACAAAGAAATTTATTTTTTATTCATTCATTCATTGATTCACCAAGATTACATGATACCTTTTTTATAGCATCTTATGACCCTTTCATTACCCTTAATTGAGGCAATCAATACTTGACTCTAACATAATAAATGTAATCACCCCATAATTGAGGTAATTAATTTTTGACTCTAGGATTACCCCATAATTGAGGCAATCAATTGACCCTTGGACTACTCCATAATTGAGGTTATCAATACTTACCTAATAGCATAGTTGACGTAAATAAAATTCGACCAAAGCTCCAAATTATTTAAAACTCCATGTGGACCCATATTATCTAGCCTATGCGGGCTCGAATCTTAGTATCCTCCTTTTAGCGCCTTTTAGATTTTTAGACTCGAGCTGGCATAGGCTAGATAATATGGGTCCGTATGGGAGTTTTGAATAATTGGGAGTGTTGGTCAACTTTTAAGTTACTTTAATTATGTTATTGGGTTAGTATTTATTACCTCAATTATGGGGTAATCTAAGGGTCAAGTATTGATTGCCTCAATTATGGGGTAATCCTAGAGTCAAATATTGATTACCTCAATTATAGGGTGATTAGTTTTATTATTCTAGAGTCAACTATTGATTACCTCAATTATGGGGTAATCCAAGGGTCATCGATTGTTATAAAAGGGATACTATGTAACTCTGATAATGGAGTGAATGAATGAATAAAAAATATCCTTTGAGATTTCTTTGTGAGTGATTCACAAATTCTGCGGGTGTGAGGCCTTCTCTAGGTGTTGTGATACCTAGGCCCTATTGGTGTGATTCCAATAGATTTTTGTTGTTTTCAATCTTTTCTTTCTGCCAACATCTCTTGAACCCCAATCCTATCATTTTAACGTTCAGCCATAATTCTTATTTATTTCAACTATTTGGGGCTGCTCTTTTGTCCTACATCACTAAGATTATCATGGTTTTGGATGGTAGAAAAAGATGTGTTAACGTCTAACTGAGTTATGGCCTTGAGGAGATTCGTTAAAAATGATTCACATAGCTAAACCAAAATAGTTGGGACAAGGTTTTCTTGAGTTGAGTTTATGTATGTCCTATATGTACATGCATATAATCTTGGTATTTTTATTTTTATTTTTTTGATAGGTAAGAACACACACACCCATACTGCACCAATGGAAATTTGGACCTTCAACATCCCATATGGTATTTTCATCATTTTATTTGAATTTTTGTATATACAATGATTGGTTGTTTCTTAGATACGCCCTTCACCAGAAAATTAAATACTCAACTTAGGAGTTAAGTTTTGCATATAATTTTAGTGATAGGATTGAGCTTGCTACTTTATAATCTATACTAATAGTGCTATTTTCTTTACCATTTATTAAGCTGCTTCTTATGGGTTGTTAAATAGTACTATTCTAAATTTTTGGTAACCATCTTTTAGAAGTCTTCTTCTTTGTTTTGCTCAGCACATATATGTACATATATATATTTGGTACATATGATTATCGATACACATACTCATTTTTGTTGTCTCCAATTATTTCTACTAACTTTGTGTACTAAAACCAGCTGGTAATAAGCATCACCCTTGCATTCTCTGATTTTCCTATGATATAAAACTGCTAATTGCCTAAACTTAGAGTGATGACTCCTTTAGTACAAGGTTCAACCTTCAGTTGGATATGTGTCTGTCATACTTACAACTAAATGGCATGATTGAGGTACTTAAGTTTATCAGCACAATCAAGTTGAATCCAAGTATTGGAAATTAATAATAGGGTTTTGGCCCATTAAAAGCTCCAAAATGATTTAACTAGAGATTTAAATTAGGATTACAAACCTAATTATATGTGTGGACAGGTCTGTACAATCTTCTGGTAATGCTCTTCAGATCTTGTTACGGCTTTAACGCCTCTGCACCTGGATTAGAACTTGTTGGGTGGTTGATAGAACAGGAAGGAAAAGAAAGAGAAAAAGGGTAAAAAGGAGACAAGATTAGGAAGATTGAAGTACTTATCAAAAAAAAAAAAAGATTAGGAAGATTGAAGCTGGGGTTCAATATGCTCTGTTATTATATCACAAATCTTTAGCAGAGGGAAACGGAGAGAGTGGAGCATAAGAGAGAATAGGAGTTTGTCAAACATACATGCGCTGACACCTATGTATATATTTATAGCTTATAGTATATTAATGTACAGAGTCGCCACTCACTAATATCCACTGCGTATATCACTTTGGAAAATAACAATCAGAAGTAATTTTTGATTGGCTGCAGAGCTTAGAAGTTTCTTTAGGTGGTACCATCTGATGAATGAGCAGTCTTTTTTCATATAGGTTATACCAACAAAACAATTTTTTGCCATTAGATCATTGGATCACATGAAGATCTTATGACTCACTACTTTGAACTGGCTAATTACAAGCAAGAAGCTCACTTGCAATTTACGCTACTTATGTAAGGGAGCATGTTTTTGGAAGAGCACACTGGACAATTTTTTGGGTTGGATATGAGATTGATTTTCCATCAAATGAAGATATTACAATCTCTAAAGGTGCCACACACCTTGAGACATAGTTTAATGTAATGAAGTTGTGTGAGGAAATCAGGTTTGAAGATTGAGCCATACCTAGAGGCAGGGGGTGTGGCATGGATCTCAAGAAGTTGAAGGTCGATAAATAGTATGATCTCCATGTATGCTAAGAATTGGAATAATTTAGTATCGGCAGAAGTTGTGAAGAAATTGGGTTTGAAGGTCAAGCTGCACCTGGAGGCATAGCATTTAGCATGAAGCTCAAGAAGTTGAAGATTGATAAACAGTAGCTGGTGACATTCGCCTTTAGAAGCTTAAGGAAGAGTTGAGAATTGCAGTCATGGAAATGGGTCGTTTGAAAGCCTCTGACGTTGACGGGTTGAACTCTTTCATCTTTCAAAGATACTGGGATATTCTACAGTCTGATTTAGTTCATTCTTCCAGTGTCCTGCATTCTGGCTTTATGCTAAGTAGCTTGAATCACACAGTTATTGTCCTTTTCCCCAAAAATAATTCTTCCTCTAAAGTTTCTCGGTTTATGCCTATTGCATTATGTAATGTTGCCTATAAGATATTTTCAAAGGCCATATTACAAATAGGCTTAATCCTATTCTAAACACTCTTATTGGGGAACTGCAGAGTGCCTTCTTCCCTGGAAAGCTTATTTTCGTCAACATCCTTGACAATGGTTCCTCTTATGTTGTGAACCATCTACTCTAAAAGCTTAAGCTGTTAGAGAGGGTGTAACTTTAATATTTAAATCCTTCAACACGCCCCCTCACACGTGGCCTTCTTTTGGTCTAACAAGTGTTTCAATTTTAATTAGGTTAAAAACACTGATACCCCCCGAGGTTTGCTCTAAATTACACTGGGTAGTGTAAAATGACCTTAATTACTCTGATCCCTTGTTGACGTTAGTCAGCTTACGACGTTAAAAGAAACTTATAAAATGTCATACTTTCCCCTTATTTTTTAAATTAAAAAAAAAATACTCCTACAATAATTTTAATTCACGCAATCCCACCCTCTCACCTCCCCCATTCTCTCTGTTGGCAAAAGCTTATATATCCGGTCAAATCCCATTGGCATTTTCTTGCAAAATCAATGGCAGTGACCACCAAAGAATTAACCCAAATAAAAATCAAGCCTCAACAATCCATAATCCTCCACCGATGATTCGCTGAAAGAACAAAGCATTCCTTTGTTTGAACCCCTCTCGCAAAGGAGAGAGAACCCTTGGGTCATCTCTCTTCGTTATGCTACACTTGTTGGAAATGCCATTTGATACAAGGCAATAATGAATGGAAATGCCAATTGAATCCTTAGGTGGTGTTGGTACCGGTTTATAAGAGTTTGAGGGAGGCGAACACATGACTACATGTACTGAAAGAGAGAGAAATGGGATTCACTATCTGTTTTATTTTGCTTTTTGTTGAAAATTATCTAAAACTGATAATTCTAGGTGAGAAGGAATGAATAATAGCGAAGATCCTTGAAGATGATATATTACTTGGGTTGAAATTTAGACTTTTATTTTTGGGAACCATTGACGGAGGAAATTCAATGAGGTCTTTCAAAATCTTTATTGATAAACTTGGGCATACCTAAACCTTTGCAAATATTTGCCATCAAACCATATGTCTACATAGTAATTGTTGTTTTTTCCACATTGATTTACTACCAGGTGGATTTGTTGTGTATTCTTGAATTGTATAGGCGTGTTTGTGTATATATATATATATGTATATGCATACCGGGTGCTGGTTCTTAGATCTGGAAAATTTTGGATTCAATATTTTGTTTATTTATATCCTATTAGCTGTGTTGGAATTCATGTTACATGGACTCGGATACGTGTGTCGGATACAGGTATGTATTCATGTGTTAGATGTGTCAAATCTCCAAACTAAAGGACACATCGACACTGCTAAATATTCATTTTATTTTCTAGAGTAAAGTAAAGTTTGCATGTAACAAAGTGTTCAATATAGACAATTAACTCATTTTAAAGTATAATATAATAAAATTGAATTATTGGATATGCTTTTTAGTACATGTCCAACCAAAAGTGTCGGAAACATATCCCATACCCATGTCCTAGCAATATGTGTCTAACATGGGTATTTCACTACTTTCAAAGAGTCCATGTAACATAGGTTGGAATTGCACAGATGGTACAAGTCTTTGAGACATTGGAGATGAACTTGGCCATGGAGCAAATGTTTGAGCTAACCTTGGCCATGGATATGCACAAATATATACATATATATATTAGGTTTTTTTGAAATGGTGAAGTAGAAATAAAGGATTTGGAGTTTTTCACACAGAGAAATGTGAGATTTTTTTAGTAATTTTGTATTTTTAAAAAACTAAAGGGCACTTCAGTCTTTACCTAAGTATTTAATAACTGTTTTAACAGCTTGTTGACGCTGTTCCCTAAGACAAGTGAATGGCAAGTACGAACCTAATTATTATAGTTGGGGTCCTGTAGAACCAGCACATGCGGCAGTATGGTATGATGGCCAAAGGTTGGGAGGGGATTCATTGAACATGCACCATTTCTAAGGGGTGACAGTGTGCCCATTTTCGACCACCATGTGTAATTAGAACAAACCTCAAGAGTTGTCAGTGTAATTTACCTTTTTAATTATCAGGATGACGGTGAGGTTTGAAAACAAGACCTTGCCTACTCTGATACCATGTTAACAACCTTTTACTCTAAAAGCTTAAGTTGTCATAGATGGTGTAACTTTAATATTTAAATTCTTAAACACTACAAATGTCATCATGCCTCAGTTTCCGTGAAAGCAAATCTCTGAGAATCGCTTTGATCATCATCTTGGGAAAATGCCGTTAAGCTATGCAAATTCTATCCTTTTGGTTGTTCTAACATACACGGACGAAGGTATTTAATAACAGTTAAATAACGAAAGAGGAGGACTTGCATTTCTCTGGAAACACTTGGCATGATGGACTTTACCGGTTCTCATATCATGACCATTATCATCAGCTTAAATGCTACCCACACTTTCTCAACTAATGCTTTACTACATATCCTCAAGCAAAATTGTTCAAATAATCATACATTGTGGACTATGAATTACGTGCACCTCTTAGAAGGTACTATTTCTGAAATCATAATAGGAAGCTTATTCAGTTCAATGCCTAATTTTCTTCTGTGAATTTGGTGATGTTTTAAATTTCTAGTGGTATGTTTGACTAATCATGAACACTGAATGCAGAGCTTAAACCAGGGCAACCCATTTTAGATTGGTCTACAAGAAAAAGAGTGGCTATAGGCACAGCACGTGGGCTGGAGTACCTTCATGAACATTGTAATCCCAAGATTATCCATAGGGATGTCAAGGCTGCTAATGTATTACTGGATGAAGATTTTGAAGCAGTTGTTGGTGACTTTGGCCTGGCAAAGTTGGTGGATGTGAGGAGGACTAATGTGACAACTCAAGTTCGCGGGACAATGGGTCACATAGCGCCTGAATACTTGTCCACTGGGAAGTCTTCAGAGAGGACAGATGTTTTTGGTTACGGGGTTATGCTTCTGGAGCTTGTAACAGGTCAACGGGCTATAGACTTTGCACGCCTAGAAGAAGAAGATGATGTTTTATTGCTTGACCATGTAAGATAACCTTGGGTTAATATATTGGTTTGAACCTTATGTGCATGTGTGTTTGTGTGAATGCTCGTGCTCAATTGCAGTATAATTCTTACTTGGGAATATTTAAAAGATTGTAACTTCGGGTGTGAAGTGGCCAAGCTTTAAGCTGTCTTTTATGTTTACTTTTGGAATAGTGCATCAATATTACTTGTCCAAAAATATGTAGATCTTACTTTCTTGTCACATAAATGTCTATACTAGCTTTGAGTATTGCAAGCCGATTTCCCATGCGTTAGGAAACCACTTTTTTTTTTTTTTTCGGTTTGCATTTTAGTTAACCTGTGTTTCTCTTCCCTAAGACTTATTCTTCAAGAGTACAAAGCCCTGCATTCAGATCCCTTAGAAGGAAACATTTCTCCCAAATTCTTTTGGTGGTAATCCGTTTGACATGACAAACATGCGCATACGAAACTCTGGAAATTGAATGTTAAATGTAAAATTTCTGTGGTTTCCGATAGCCTCACGTGTCCTTTTTTTTCTATTGTATCTAGCTTCTCTAGTCATACAACTTTTGTGTACCTACTGTTTAATAAATTCTGCTCATGTCTGCTTGAAGGTCAAGAAGTTGGAGAGGGAAAAAAGACTGGATGCTATAGTAGATGGAAACCTAAATAGTGACTACAAAATCAATGAAGTGGAGATGGTGATTCAGGTAGCATTACTCTGCACCCAATCATCACCAGAGGAGCGTCCAGCGATGTCAGAGGTGGTTCGGATGCTGGAAGGAGAAGGGCTGGCTGAGAGGTGGGAAGAATGGCAGCATGTTGAAGTTACCCGTAAGCAAGAGTATGAGAGGCTACAAAGAAGATTCAACTGGCAAGAAGATACTAATTACAACCAAGATGCTATGGAGTTGTCTGGTGGAAGATGAGGTAACGGAAAAAATTAGAACTAGATAGTATATAATTTTATTGCAATAGGTTAGCTTGATTGATGAAGCATAATTGTATACCCATTGCATATGAAGCATTCCTTCATTTTCTTCATAAGCGATGCATTGCTGATACCAGTTCCTTATCTTCTTGTTAATTTCCGTTATTCTCATTTATTTTCTTATTTGCGTGTTCGTGTGCATGCGTGAAACTCAGAATAGGATGGACCTTTCCACATGAAGCTTTATTCTCAATATTTTGGATACAATGGCTGCTGCCAACCTGTTTATAGTAAATTTTGCTCTGTTGTAGAAAATTCTGGATTGCTCGACACATCATTTATGCGTAAGAAATATATTGCATGCATGTACTAAATGAAAACTCTCCTGATTAATTGATTTGAATGCTAATCCTGTATCATCATTAGTTCAGTAGATAAAAATTGTTGTTTATCATCCTTATGACCGTACCATTCAGTCATTAGATTTGAATTTTAAATAGGCTGCTAATGACGTCCGACGATAAATTATAAAGTGACAGAATTTGATACCTTACATTGCAGCTACAAGTGAAGAACAAAATAGTTTGAAGTTCACATTCGAACATATTTTGTCTATACGAGTACTCACTTCAAACATTTTTGTGATATTTCTAGCTGTCTTGGTGTTTATTCTGATTTACTACATTGCTTTAGTTTCTGTGTAATGAGAAACACAGGTAAGATGAGAAGCGATGAGCCATTTTTATCAGGCTTTTAAAAGCATTTCCCTTCCAATTTTCTCAGCAGTTTTCCTGGTTGGCGCCCTAGAAAATGGGGTGGCATTAACTGAAACAGCGGCTTTAACGCAAGCTTCCATGTATCTTTGCCTACCGTTGTCTACCATCAACTTCTCGATCTCATTTCTCGTTCTTTGATCATCCAGAAGATACTGTGGTGTCTTCTCCAAGTCTCTTTGTTCCATTTCTTCTAGGTTGATTCTGCACTTGTTATAGTCGGCACCTGCCATTGCAAGAGCTTCTATTGACATGGCTTTGTTGAAAAATCTCTCTCTCTCTCTCTCTCTCTATATATATATATATATATGTTTATATAGATAGATATATATTTCTGAAAGCTAAAAGTCAAAAATTTGGAGTGATTCCAAACAGACGTGGTAGAATATTTATACATGCTTTGGCATAGTTCTAACTGCACTTTACAGAAACACGGGAGTTACAGGTGAAAAGTTTATGAGTGACCTTCAACTGTGAAAAAAATTAATACAAGAGTGTTTACCTATAAATGGTGTTTACAGAGATTGATTGTTATGGTGTTTCATGTCCAGATGATATGTTTGATCTACAATATGTGTGATGAGGGCGCTATTAGTGAGTTCGCGTCCTCATCATGGTGCGTCGTGCTCTAATGTCATCAATTACACAATTCAGATAAGGGTGGTGTGAAGTCACTGAGGTTGCATATGGACACACATATAAAAGAATACTCTTTTAGAGTTTGTTTGGAACACTTTATGTTTTTGGTGGATACTGTAGCAGTTGTTTTTGGTGGGGACACACACACTATATATATAAAAGAATACTCTTTTAGGGTTGGTTTGGAACACCTTTTATTTTTGGTGTTTTTCTTGGATACTATAGCAATGAATAGTGGAAAAAAATATTTGGTAAAAAAATATTTTATTTGGTATAGTACCGAAACGTTTCGTTATTAATGTCCAAAAGTTAAAACATCAATTTAGTGTTTTTACATGTTTTCGCATTGTAGCGATGGTTATTATAGTAATAAACAGTGGCCAAAAAAAAAAAAAGAAAAAAAAAATCTGAAATGACCATTTAAAACTAGATAATATATTTTTTAAAACTTGCAACATTTTTCATTTATTAAGTTTTTGCTTTTAAAAAATTTATAAAAAATAGTCATTACCAAGCATGCTTTCGATTACTATTTAAAATATTATACAACAAAATACTTATTTTGTTTCAAAAACGTAAAAATAAAATGCATACCAAACAGATTATTTTTGTTTGACTTTGTTTATATTATCATGGTAAAAGTATTTTTTGAAAAATTATGCTCTCCATGGCCTATTTGAGTGGATTATTAGGATCTTTCATCATTTATACACAAGCATAGGAGAGAAAAAAGTAAAATTTATTTAAAAATCACAAATCCAAAATCAGAACCAGTCTCTCCACGAACATTTCCGTTACCCGGTATTCTTTCTTACAACTGCGGGGGAGAGGGCTCTTATTCAAGGTACTGTTGCATGTGAACCACTTCCGGTGTGGGGTTCATTTATTACAACGGTTAAGATATGATACTTGTTTACCTGTAACTTACATTGTCTGCATAAAAATTTGTGATTTCTTGTGTTTTTTTGGGTTGAATCTTCAAAATTTGGAGCGTTGTGTATTAATTTGATATATATATATATATATATATAGTAGGTGTAAGGGTAGGTGTAGATACAATGCAGAAAACTGAACCTGTCAAGAATGTCATCAGCCATCATGCATCATGTTGAGCTCACCGATTCCCTGGTGATTTAATTTACCTTTCCTCTTTTTAAATTTTTTTTTTAACTTATTATTATTATTATTATTATTATTTTATTATGATAAATGAAGAGAAGGGAGACTCGAATATACATCCACTCGAGAAGCTATATCCTCTATTAATTTGGCGATTGATTGACACTCTCGTTCACAATATAACAAGTCAAGAATTTCACACCACATCGCGTAGAGCTACTCAACTAATATATACAAAAAAAATGGTTTTAAAATTAGTATCATTATATTTTGATAATCAAATTGTTCATGGGCAATGGATAGTTTAACAAAACTAAAAAGAATTTAGACTGAATGGTTGAATCAACAAAGGTACGTGTCTTTAACTATATGGTTATGGAGCCCGAAAAGAGATTTGATCACATGTATACAAAAAAAGCTTGTTATATACTCGTTAGACACGACATAAAAAAGATAGTGGACACATCATTGAACTTTTATTTACAAAGAAAACTATCTATTAACTGGCATTAAAGATCTTTAGACATGACATAAAAAAGATAGTAGACAGATCATTGAACTTTATTTACAAAGGAAAACTATCTATTAACTGACATTAAAGACAACTACAGACTCCTTTTTCACTCCAAAAATATCTGCAAAAAACCCAAAAAAAAGGAAAGACGAAATCTTTAATGACCAGCGCACAGTACATGTAGGTGGAGGGTCTCAATTTTTTATTTATGTATAAATAAATTAAATAAAAAAAATAGGTTTAACAATTTATTATAACAAATTGCATAAATAAAATGTGAGACCGTCCACTTATATGTATTATGCATAAATAACCAAAAAATATTCTGTGCAATAAATCGGTGCAAATATTATTACTCATAAACAAAAATAAAAAGTTAAATGCAAAAAAATCTCTTAATATATAGGGTTTGTGCAAAAATAGTACTTACTTATTGAAAATGTGCATTTCAATCCATAAAATTCAAAAAAGGTGCAAATAAGCCCCTCTTACCACTTTTTGGTCAAAATTGACATAAAATAAATTCAAAAACCCTATTTTGCCTTTGGGTTATGTGCAAAAAACTCCCTTCTACTATCGATATCTTGCAAAATAGTCCCGGTGTGATATAAAACCCCCCTATACTATCAATTTCGTACAATTACCCTCTTGTTGCATAAAAAGACATTAATATTGTGATGTTTCCAAATTTTCGCCATTAATTTTTCCTTCTTCCGAAAATTTTGTCGCTATAAGGGCATTTTCGTCTTTTCATATTTTTCATACCATACACTGTGGAGTGTGGCGGTTTTGTCCGAGAGTTGTTTGGAGCATTTCATTGAGTTCAGAATTCTTTGAAATGCAAAGGTGATCATTTTTGCATTTTTTTGTTTTACGGGCTAGACGGGCTCGTGTGGGACCCGCTGCCAGAATTGTTGCATACGGGTATTTTAGTTGGGTCCATTTGCATTATTTTTATTTTTATTTATTGTGTTTTAAGTGGTTATAAATTAAATGTGTACATATGTATATGTGTAGTGTAGATTAAAAGACAAAAGAAAAAGAGAAAAGAAAAGAAAAATGGGTGGGACCCACCATTAACACATAAAAAGCTTAGAGACTACCACTTAGTCTCTCATTTTCTTCCCCTCTCCCGCTGGATTCTATCTCCCCTCTCTTTCTAGATTTTTTTTTTTTTTTTCTTTTTCTTTGATTCCAATCTTCAAAGTTAGATCTCTCTTTTATTATTTTGAATTTTTAAGTGCCGTTTGAGACAAATCAAAGCCTATGACGAGATTTTCAAATCCATACCAGCAATTTCAGCTTTTGGCCACTCTAGGAAG
>JAOTQH010232481.1:0-13588 GCA_025631255.1 Cornus kousa
GGAAGGAATCCTCCATCGGGGTGTTGAAATTTTCTATTATTTGTACCCTTTTTTGTTGGGGTCGGGGGAGGGATTACTCTTCTCTTGATGATATTGTTGACTTCATGGGCTCTTTGAGTTCATAGGTTTCGTTTTGTCTTTGTATAGCTTGGGACGCGTTCTCCTTTTGAACGCTCTTTAATACATTTTACTTATAAAAAAAAAAAAAAATCTACGGAAGACTTCAATCCATCGAGGGATTGATTGAAGGCCTCTAGAGTGTTGTTGATTGATCAATGACAATTTTGATTGATCTTCGGAATAACAATTTTTAAGTTGATTTTAAATTCTACCTAACCTAATCTCTCTATACTACTTTGTTTCCTATATAAGTACCATGTTAGGGTAGAATACAGATACCCAGATTATTGTGAGTTTTTAGAGTGCATCTCAGTTTTCTTTTACATTCATCATTTGTGTGTATTGGTGATTGTAATCTACATGTGTTGACGTCTGTTGCTTTGCACTACAAAGACAAGTTCACCATTATCTTTCAATCCACCATTTGATTGAAGTCTGGACTCAGTGGTTGACTGAATTGTTAGTGAAATGGGTTCATGAGGAGCAGGTGCTGTTGGTGAGCGGAAGAACTATCTAGAGACTTTTGGGGGGGAAGTTTTGGAGTCTTTTGTGTCAAGAGGTAACTAGGGAATTCTTGGGGTAGAATTTGTTAACCTAGGTTGTAATCTCTTTCTATTATAGGGAATTTGGTTTACCTGGACGGGTCTACTTAGAGTTTTTCACGTAAAAATCTGATGTTCATTGCTTTACTTTTAATGTTTTACATCTTTGTGGATTGTTTAGTTTTTTACCATATGCTATGTTTGAATTTGAATTTTTTTAAAAGTTGTTTTAAATTAAAAATAAATTGCTAAAATCAGTTAATCATCCTATAAGGCCTATTCGCCCTCCCTCTAAGTTTAGATCAGTGGACTTTGCGTGACTCTCTATTAGAGCCTCGGGTTCCAGTCCTTACTCTCATCAGTTTCTATTGCTGTTATTCTTCATTTCGCATTTGTCATAACTTTTTTCTTCTTTTCAGATAAGTTATTTCCCCATACGCCACTTATAAAAAAAAGAAGTCATTTCACCATATGCTATTGTGTTATGCATGAATTAAATTATGCTTTAAATTTTACTTTAGTACTAGCTTTGAGGTTGCTGTTATGGTACTAATAGCTTTCATTTTCTGCGTTACCATTCTGTTTATTGGTTTCATGAAATATAAACTCTTTTCTCCATTTTCTTCTGGTTTACTTTTCAAACTATTAAAACAGGGAAGAGAAGGCTTCTGTCCTTTCTGAACTGATCAGGAAAACAAATGCACAGGAAATGAAGTGGATTATCATGATAATTCTTAAAGGTTTTGCATATTACTTTTTATTACTTTAGTTTTTTTTTTGGTCCATTATAGTGTGTTTAAACTATGAGCTTCTCTTCTCAGATCTGAAGTTGGGAATTAGTGAAAAAAGCATCTTTCATGAATTTCATCCGGATGCCGAAGACCTGTTCAATGTCACCTGCGACTTAAAACTAGTCTGTGAAAAGTTGAGGGACCGAAGTCAACGACATAAACGCCAGGTTCCATTCAAGCTTTGGAATAATTCCTTTTTTCTCCTTTGCTTGTCCTTTGGTATAGCCACGGGAGTTTAATTTTCTTTGACTTGTCAAAAAAAAAAAGTTTAATTTTCTTTCGCTGGTTTTGTGAAATATCTTGTCAGAGTACAAGTGTGTCTCACCTCGTAAATCTGACTTCAAAGCTGTATTTGTGGCATCAGTTCTTCTGGGTGTCTTGGTGCATTTTGTGATGAATAATATTTCACTTTCCTCTCGCAAAACGGAGATATTTGATGGAGATATACCTATATTTCAAGGTTATTTTGAATTATTAGTTGTCAAGGTTATTTCAATTTTAAACGTTCAACTCAATGCTGCAGAATAATTGCTGTTTTGAAGTTCACATTCTTCATGTAACATTTCAGAATTGTCAATGATATATGCATGCCATTTATTTAGTAAGAAAAGTTTCAGTTTTCTAAAAAATTCCTTTTCTCAACTTTGGCTTTGCTACCTAAATTTTCTTTGCAGTTCAACAATTCAACTAAACAAAGTATTCGGTTACATGAATCCTATTTTTCCATAACCTCAGTCAAACTACACGTTTTCATATATTTCCTACCTACTCTACTCACGCTAACTTTGATCTTCCTCTTCCTCTAAAATTACTTTCAATGTGTACCATGTCACTCTTCCTATCTGACGCACTTACTGGTCTTCCTTCACATTTCCAACCATCTTAATTGATTTTCTCTCATTTTATCTTCAATTGGTGTTACTTCAATCACCTCACCTTATTGATATGTTGTTTCTTAGCTGCCTAACAATTTTACCATAAAGAACGGCTGGTCTAATAGCTGTTTTAGATTACTTATCTTTCAATCTTAGTGAGATACGTTAATCACACAATATAATAGATGCATTCCTCCATTTAACCCATTTTGTCTTATTCAGTTATTAACATCATCTTTTCTCTTTTATTATGAATAATTAAGCCTAAACAATGGAAATGTTCACTCTTTTGTACCTCTCGATCTTCGATTTTTACTTTTTTTTTTTGATAAGTAATCTTCGATTTTTACTTTATCCCTTGTATTTCTAGATTTATTGAAGTTACACTCCATATATTTAGTTTTAGTCCTACTTATCTTAAACCCTTTTAATTCTAGAACTTCTCTCGAAACCTCCAATTTAGCACTTACTCTTTCTCTAGTTTCATCAATTAAAACAATATTATGCGCAAATAACACACTTCATGGAATTTCATCCTCAATGCTTCTTGTCTTCATCCATAACTAAGGCAAATAACATGGGTTTAATGCTGAGCCTAAAGTAAGTGAAATTCACTTGTTTTCCCACAGTCGTTCTAATGATGGTCACTCATCCATCATACATGTCATTTATTGTGTCAATATATACCTTTGTAACTCTAAGGCAAAATAATATGGGTTTAATGCTGAGCCTAAAGTAAGTGAAATTCACTTGTTTTCCCACAGTCGTTCTAGTGATGGTCACTCATCCATCATACACGTCATTTATTGTGTCAATATATCCCTTTGTAACTCGTTTCTTTTCTAAAACCCTCCATATTAGATCTCTAGGTATCAAAAGCTTTCTCTAAATCAGTGAAAATCATATAAAGCCCTTTCTTCTCTATATCTTCTTTTTTTTTTTTTTTTTTTTTTTTTCTTAATTGGTACTCACACACACATGCCTCTACCGAGGCTTGAACCCCTGACCTCCCTTTGGGAAGTAGGAGCCTGGTACCGCTAGGCCACTGGCCTGTTGGTCTCTTCTCTATATCTTTCACTTAGTCTCTTCAATAAGTAAATTGCCTCCATTAGTGATCTTGCCGGCATAAATATGCCTTGCAGCAAAAATGAAAATCTGGCAATATTTGGGTGTTGAACCAAACACTCACTTCTACTCTTAAAGTATACCTCAATGCTTCCCAAACATTAGTATCCTCAGCAAAATATCTCACTACTGAGTCCTTGAAAGATATATTTATCCTGCGAAATTGAAAAACGAACAATATTAGCTGTGAATCTGTGATATTACCTGTAATATGCATTATAAAGGCTTAATGCATGGGGCAACGGGGTAAGACCTCCGCATGCACTATGTAATACTTTAGGTGTTTTATCGTTTAGCTACTAAAAAAATTATTAAATGGAAGTGAGAATAATCACAATTTCATTTGACCAAGGAAAGAAAGAATAATGCACCAAAATGCAGGTGCTGCACCAAATACTGGTGGTTGTTTCTTGTTGTGAGTGAGTGCAGATTAGTAACATGCACAAGTATGTATATACATTGTGTGGTTTTTTTGTTTGTGAAATCTGCACAGCTATAATGAGTGTGCAAGATGTATCAGTGATGAAACAAGTAGAGTTATTTGGAAAATCGTACGACCTCAACTAGCATTAAAATGTGCACAGCTGTAATGGTTTGTTTGCGGTTCATTCTTTGCAGGACATAGAAGTTGGAAAACCCGTACGCCCTCAACTAGCATTGAGGATTGGTAATGCAACTGCTGCATGGAAAAAGGTCTGCACTTGGCATAGATTTTGTATTTCAACTAATCTCATATGCTCAGGTCAAATATTATAATTCTCTGGAGATAATAATCATTAAAGCAGTTGTTAAAAGAACAAAATTTGGAAGTAACTATTTCACTTATTTTTTATTTTATCAAAGTTTTCTTCTTCTCCTCCCTCCCTTTTTTCTATGATTTTTACATGGCTGCTCATTAATTCATTTTCATCTGTTATAATCTTTTCCCTACTGTCCAGCTTCATGGGAAGGAAGTTGTTGTTGAATGCAAATTTGATGGTGACCGCATCCAAATCCATAAGAATGGAGCAGATGTTCATTTCTTCTCGAGGTAGTTGCACACCCGAATACCTGATGGTCATCAGTCATCTCTTAACATTATTATTATGTCACTTTATCTTTGTCGTTTTTTTACATGGTGGATAGTAGATAATTACTTTACTAATTCCATGATTGTCTTTAATTTTCTAAACTCCCTTGAGTATTTACAGTTCCATGTATGATATATGCAATTTGGCAGTGCCATTAAAAAAGGTTAATAGTGTTACATTAACCAAAAGCTTCTAGGATCCAGTTATCACATCAGCAGAATATTTTCAACATTAAACCCAATGTAATTTAGTAAAATGCAATTCATGCATTATGTTATTGTTGCAGGAACTTTATTGATCACCCTGAATATGGACATGCAATGTCGAATATCGTTATACAAAATATTCTTGTTGACAGGTAAGAATCAAACATTATGTTGGCTTTTAAAAGAACATAATTGTAGCTGCCTTTCCTTTGTTTGATCTCTATTTGTCTAGATCATGCAGTGATTTGGAACACGGCCTGATTGGGCAGTAAGACCAGTTGAAATCATCATCAATCTTGGTTATAAGTTTTAAGATATGAGTTCGGGAGCAGCTAGGGAGAAATATAAAATATGATTTTTTTTTCTCTCTGTATGTTTACTTCTTTTTTTTGCCCCCTAGTTGTATGTTTACTTCTTTCAATTCATTGATTTCACCAAACACCTCTATAAAATGCAATTATCCAGTCTTGCCTGCATGGGGTGCTTGGAGAGAAATGTTGGAGACAGACTTAACCTTTGCATTATTTTGCATAAAGTTGCTGCTCTTAAAGTTGAACATGTATACTCATACTTATTAGCCTGAACTTTTTTCATTGAACCAAGCAGTAACCTCTTACCCAGTAACATTATTATAATATATATATATCTAGATCTTTTGTTTCTCTCTCTCTCTTTTTCAATCCTAGATCATGAATAATTTAAGCCGTGCAAGACTTCTACATGATTAGAGAAATGTCTTGGGTATGGGAACATTTCAATCTTTTTGCGTGTAACATCTATGTTGTATATGACCACTATTCAACTTTATTTTCATATAAAATCGCACTTGTTTTAATTGGCAGTATGACTATAACACCTAGTCCTGCTTACAATTTATTACTTAACTTTGGCTTGCTTAAATTGCGTCTGCCATTCTGAACCAACATGCACATGCATATTCTTGTTATAGAATGAAAATATATTGGAAAAGGTCTTAAGCCTTCTAAGTTGAGAGTGATTTATGGTTTAACTTTGAGGGGTTTTGTCATTAATGATGTTGGTGGTAAGTACCACATTGAAATACCAAGTGTGCCACCTGTAACCACAGTACCTTCTGGGTTGTATTTGAGAGTGCAGATCTTGCACTAAACGACATACAAGAAAATTATGCTTCTCTATTTGGTACAATATGCACGATAAAAAGACCAACACTGGAGTATGGTTTGTGAGATATTGTTCTATGCCTAGCAGGATGAGAACCATATTCAAACAGTGGCCCAGGCCATTTCATTGTATACCATTCCTTGTTCTCTCCTGTGCAACAGTATATGCAAGTCTCTTGATAAATTGATCTGTAAGTTTTTTGGTGGAGCCCCAAGAATTCCTTAGATCACTTGATTCCTGTGCTTCAAAAGCAACTGAAGTTTGGGATATAGACTGTAGTTAGATTAATCATTTCTTACAACTTCCCGCCGTTGAATAATCATCTTTTGACCTCAATGTGACGATGCAGAGTACTTTTTTATCTTTACTGTGATGGTGATGGAGGAAACTTGGATGATATGTAACAAATTATTATTTTTTTTGGGGGAAAACTAAAAAGTGGACTTAGAGGCCTTAAATAACAAAATCCTGGACTTTTAAAGTCCACTTTTCACTTATGTTGAGTTAGAAAAAATAATTTTAAATATATGGAGGATCACTCTTCACTCCTTTTCCATGTCCAGAATGTCCTCCCACTTCACTTTTGAAATTATGAATTAAAAGTGGTACCTTAGCGTACTAAAAGTTATACGTTAGTGTACAAAATGTGGTACCTTATTTCACCAGTAGAAAATAATTTTGCACTGATGCAAGACTCTATGGTACCACTTTTAGTACCAACTTTACTTTTAAAATTATGAATTAAAAGTGGTACCTTAGTGTGCTAAAGTGATGCATCTGTGTACAAAATGTGGTACCTTATTTCATCAGTAGGAAATTATTTTGCAATGATACAAGACTCAATGGTATCACTTATAGTATTATAAGGTACCACTTTTAGTATTCGAACACACTACATTTTCTACGGTAAGGTTGCTTTTAGCACGTATGTTAACTAAGGTTAGTTTAGTTCAAAATGAAAGATGGAGTGCATTTTGAATACGGAAAAAGAATTGATCGTTGTTCTCCATGTGTGTGAAGTTATTTTGCCCAACTCAACCTAAATGAAAGGTGGACTTTTACTTATTTAAAAAAAGAAAGGTGGACTTTGACAGTCTACCATTTTGTTATTTGAGACCCTTAAGTCCACCTATATGCAGTTTTCCCTTCTCTCTCTCTCTCTCTCTCTCTCTCTCTGAATATTACATAAAAGATCCTGTTGCTCAGTCAGTTCTAAATCATAGGCGTTCCTAGCATGTATCTGTTAACTGAAGCCATAAATTCTTTGCCAGGGTGTTTTTGGTTGTATGGCCGGTTTCATCATCCAGTGGATTTCCCCTTAATCATGTGCTTCCATATTTTGGATTTCCCGTTAATCCTATGCTTCCATATTTGTTTCTGTTGAAGTTCAGGGAAGGCCATTGATATTATATTTAGCTTAGCACGGTCAATTTTATTTTTGGAGGTGATGCCTATTGTTTCCTCCGTCCTTTATAATTGGGGCTTGTCCCCCCTATTTGGCCCTTGTTGTTTGTTATTGCTAATGCCAGACATGGTCTGTTCACCTTAATCTTAGAAGTACTTAGGAGATTCCAAATACTCTTGGCCGCAGCACCCAAATATTTGGTCTACGGACTCTCTCTTGTCGTATTATGTTGGGTGCTCTATTTGCTTCTGCTCTTCCTTTTTTAGTTTAGGTCCTGGTAATTTGTTCTGTTGTGCCTTCCAATGATATCTATCACTTCTAAGAGAAAACCAAGAGAGGTTGCAGTTTCCAACCAGTAGTTAAAATGACATAACTGTTCCTCCACCAAATGACAACAGAGTTTGAACTATTAGAAAGGATCATCTTGTTGTGGTGTTATCTTGTTTCAAGAAAAAGCTAGATATTCCTGTGGGAAACTCACTATTTTACACGATATGTGATTTTAAACTGCAAGAAGCTTGCTCTATTCATGTCCTGAAAGGATAGTTGTTTTTTCTTTCAATAGTGAAAATTTGACTGCCATTTCATTATTATATGAAGGTCATGGTCACTTTTACCTGTGTACTTCCTGTCTTTGCATTAATTATTGTCCTTCATCATATTAGGGTAATTCTTTGCTTGAAACAACCAAAGGAATAGAGGTAAGGATAAAATATGTGTTCTTCAATTGGGATTTTGATCTTAGGCAGTTGGACACCAATATCCCTTAAGCTTCTTGAAAATGATCGTTGATTGCCTCCTTTATCTGTGAGAAGTTGTAAAACATGTGCCTTTTTCTCTACTGGTCACTTGCAGACGAGACATTCTAGCTTCAGGGACTAACCATGGACTTGTCACTTATTCCCCTGCTTTACAATCTTCAGAAAGTTCATATGCTATAACTACCTTATTCGAGTATGGGATTGTATATAATATAATAACTTTTCCGCTGGTCTCATGGACTCTGTCATGTACTAATTTCATTGAGTTTATAAAGCATGGTACTTATTTTAGCTTATCTTGACTGTTCTGTTCTCCTTTGGTTTTAGGTGTATACTTGATGGTGAAATGCTGGTCTGGGATACATCCATGAACCGTTTCGCTGACTTTGGTTCAAATCAGGAAATAGGTTTTATACTTCTTGGTCCATTTTCTTGCATCATTATCCCCTCATTGTCCAAATATTTGTTGCATTGCATATATATGTTTTAGTCAAATATTTTTTCCTGTTTCGTAGCCAAGGCTGCAAAGGAGGGGCTTGACAGTGACAGACAGGTTTTTCTGCTGTATAAAGTTTTCTATATTGTTATTGTTTTTAGAAACCACTTCCCACAATTTTAATTTATGCTTTCTTCTGGTGCAGCTGTGCTGTATCCTTTCTTGAATCTGCAATTTTTTATTGTCAGAGATCCACCCCTGGCTTTTGAGGTGCCATCGTTTACTTCAAATGGTAAAAAAAGTTTGAGCAACCAAAGTTAATATTTCTAGAATTTTAACCCACATACTGGATGAACTTGATGTTGTTTAACTTGACATAAGATGTGGCTAGATGTTGCGTTTGATATTCTTTATGTTGGAGATACGAGTGTTATTCACCAAAGCTTGAAGGAACGGCATCAGCTTCTACGGAAAGTTGTGAAGTCTATAAAGGGCCGTTTAGAAATTTTGGTTCCTAATGGTGGTCTTAATGCCCATTGTCCTTCCGGTAAGGATACTACTTGAATTTAGTATTTTATTTTCTTGTTATTAGGCATCATTCATGTCTTACTTGCAATGATTAATGGGTTATAACTTATAATAGTTGCCTGAAAAGATTTTACTCGTTTAGTTACTTTAGTGGATTGACTATATAGTTTAAGTTAGCTAGTTTTGTTGGTACTTTAATGGTTATAGTTGTAGTATTGTTCAAAATAGGGCTGCACCTAAGGAACTTTTCTGGGTAAGTCCAAGCTCAAGCGAGCTGAACAGTCCACATGTCTTGACTGCAGATCAGTTTAATTTCTACTGTTTAACCAAGGGTCCATTCAGTCTGATGGGCGTTGACTGTTGAGATTTAATTGTATGGAAAAGTGGGTAATCAGGTCCTCTCAGTTGCTTAATTTGCCAACTGGATTTCTTGGACTGACGGGCAATCTAGCAGCTTTAATTTCGTACTTGACATCGGATTAATGACAAATGTTTTTCTAATGCCATTGCTCTTGGCAGATGCCTTGGAATTCTTCATCCAGGACAGCTTACAACAAACACACAATCCCACATGACCATGTTGTCATTGTTTTTCTTTTTCTCTCCCCCCTCCTTTTTTATTTTATTTTTTATTTTTTATTTTTTATTTTTTATTCCAGAGGGGTGGTGCTGGTGGTGTTTCTTATTGTATGCGTGGTATTATCGTTGATTTTAGGAATCGAAGCAGGTCCTTAATTCACTTTTAACTCTTTTTAGCAAAGAACTTTCATTTCTTTTGTGTACCCATCAGACAGCAGCCCTTTTGGAGGTTCCTTAGTTCAAAGCTGAAAGGGTCCATATGGGATACCCACATCTAGACAGATAGAAGCAGAGCAAAAAGCAATAACATGGTATGCATGTTATAGTTGAAAAAAATGGGCAATGATACTAATGAATGAAGAGGCTTCTCCTTTCTATCTTTTAAATGTGATATGGTCCATATGGGACATGATGGGAGGTGCATCCGAAGGAGACACATGAAGAACTTAGATCATCTTGTTGTTCCCAGTTGCTTGCATAATTGTTTTCCTGTATGACATTAACACTCATTAATGTATAATTTATAAATTAATATTGAGGGGCAGCTTGAGGTTCAAACATTATGTAATGTAAGTGCCTTTTTTCCAAGGCAGAATTTGAGAGGATGCAAAACCAAATTGCTGTGGGAGTAAAATGGTTATGGGTATTAAGTCCCACTTGTTGCCACAGGTGCCACGTACGCAGCCATGCATGATGGTTGTGTGACTATAGTTAGAACGATTGGAGGGGAAACAAGTGAATTTCCAAGACACATTCAAGACAAGATTGAGTAGAATCTCTCCCAACATTAATTACTGTAAAAATATACATATCATCTTGATCTTGAAAAGGTGTAAAAAAATGAAACATATAGTTTCCAAGGTTTAACTGTCCTTAAAGTTGGGTTACATTTTTTAATCCAAACCATCCGCGGGGCATAAAATATACCTGTTTAAGCCTTATTATTGCCTGGATCCAATGTTGAAAGTGGTTTAACAATTGTAGGGATGTGATACTGCACTCCACTTCATCTTTAGTAAAGGGGATACAATTATCTCTCGGCTGTGAAGTGTAAGAGTAGCTTTTGGGAATTTTTCTGGAGTGCGAGAACGCTTTTAAAGGACAATTGATTCAGTCCCCCCTCTTGTTTATTAAAAAAAAATAATAATTAGAAAGTGCCAAAGTGGTGTGTGGATATCATCTCCCTCATTTCGGTTACATTGCAAAATCTGCAAATTTTCATATTGTATTAGTACTAGGTTATTAGGTGACTATTGTAATGATTTAGCCTTTTCTTCTGTTTAGTTTTTCAGTGCATGAAGTACATTGTCCCATGTCGGGAAGTTTCTTCTTAATTTTGTGATTGTTTTCCCATATGTGTAGATAAGGCTGATATATTCTTTCACTAATTTCTACCACATAATATCAATCGTCACTACCAAGTCTGTTGGAAAAGCGGTTCATGTTACTGTTTTTATCAAAAGCTACATATTGTTCTTTGGTTTCACTTAAATTAAGTCATATATGTATGTTTGATTCTTTTGGGACATAGTGTCTCAGTTTCTGTCACTGAACACAAGGCTTTTGATCTCCTGCTTATTGCTGACTTACTGGCCATACAGGGGATCCGTGTTGGTCATTTATTGCTTATAACGTGGATGATGTTGAGAGGTTTTTTAAAGCAACTGTGGAAAACAGGTAAGCAGTCTTTTTGGAGTCCAACATAGATATAGTTACATTGTGTGGAGATGTCTAATTGTCTTATCTTGGTTATGCCTCGACAGTTGAACACGTTTAATTCTTTCCTTTTCCAATTTTCAATTTTTGTAGAATTTTAATTTAGGGTATGATTAGACGAGAATAGGCATGAATCTAGATGCATGTATTCATGTAATTTACAGGGTAAATGCAAAATGAGGTATAACTAATGCTGTTGTAAATCTTCAATTATCATATTGTATTAAACATGGTTTCTGCAAATTTGTATTATGAATTTTCGGCACCAAAAAAATGAAAAGAACCATAGAGACTTATTCTTTGTGCTCGAAAACTTGGAGCAACAAAATACTTCCCCTCCTAATTCAAGATGATTCATGAATTTCCTACTAGGAGCATAGTAAGTAAGAACACTAATTTAAAATTTTCATCTTGCCTGGAACAACACATTTCTTTCTTTAGGAGACAAATGAAGAAAATCATATTTTTGTGTTTCAAACTTCTCAAATCCAAACCTAAAGCTAATATTCTATTGTTTTAAATATTTATTATTAAGGTTCACTCTTTAATCTAATACCAGTTAGATAAATACAACAATATAACCGTTAACCTTAGTGTCTGTTCAATTGTTAAGTGAATAAGTTGGGTTAGGATTGGTTCCTACACGATACTGTTGACCCTTGGTTTTTAAGGTTTAATGTCAGCCTTTGATTGATTTGACCATTTTTGCAAGTGTAATTTCATGCTTCAGTAGAAATATCACATAATGATTTTTTTTTATTTTTTATAAGTGAAATATCACATAATGATTATCTTTGATGTTCTTCAGTTCACTACTACAGTTTCAAAAATATTGGAAGTTCTATTGCTTTATTGTAATACTCTCTTATTAATCTGAAACTTGAGTGGCCCATAACTCCATAAGTTGTCTGCTTATTCAATCTCCTACATATATGATAATATTTGCTTTCTTAGAGATGAAGGAATTGTTCTAAAAGACTTTGGTTCCAAATGGGAACCAAGTGATCGGAGTGCAAAGTGGTTGAAGCTGAAGCCTGAGTACATTCGAGCTGGCTCTGATTTAGATGTTCTCATCATCGGTATATAATTGTTTTCCCTTAACTCTGTTTTCTCCAAAGTCAAAGTAGTGCATTATTTGTAGCTTATTTAAGCTTTGTTTGGATACTTGTCAATAGGAGGATACTATGGTTCCGGACGTCGTGGAGGGGAGGTGAGTATTCTGGCTTCTTGAGTTATTTCTTCTTTCAGTGCTATTGTCCATTAAATAACTTCTGAATTTCAATGTATATTTGAAGGTGGCGCAATTCCTGGTGGGCCTTGCAGAGCGTTCACCTCCAAATACATATCCCAGGCGGTAAGCGATTGTCAATAATTCATTGATTACATGTCATGGAGAGTGCTGCATTTCCCTGGTTGAAGCTCCAGATGTTTCCCCTTGGGTTCCAGAAAATATTGCTGTGGAAATTTTTGTTTGATTGAATTGCGGTTTTGCTAGTTCTGAGAAAAATTACCATGTTTGCAGCCTTGCTTGAGAATGTTTCAGCAAGATTGCCAACAGTTATTTTAGTTCTTCAGATATTCATCCACACAAACAGATGCCCTCATACATACACATGCACCTACACTATTTCTAGTAATTATTTTTATTTTTGTATTAGATTCATTTGTTTAAAGGACACATACAGTCATCTAAATCATTAGATGCATAGTTGTTGAACTGGCCTGGGCATATCCCATTAAAGGTCTTGGTCAATTGGTCACTGGCTTAACTGTGGGTTAATCAGTTGAGTTGAACCTTAGTGATATATGCTTAAAAAAATGTTCTGCAAAAGTTAGCAACAGTAATTACTTTAGGTAACATGAACATACAGAAGTTAGATATGCGTTAAGACTGAGTCAGGCCTTTAACTCCACTAAACTGAAATCAAACTAAGACTTTATTTCTTGCTGTTACTATAGTACTATATTTTAATTAATTTTGAATATGAACAATATGGATTGGCTTTGGGTTAATCTCTACCAAAACTGTTGGGTTCTAGTTTTGGTAATTCTAACTAGGCCTTTATTCAACTCATTTATAACCAAAATCTGGCCTGGTAATATTATCATGATAATGGAAACACAGAATAAATCACAGTTCATATCTATGATGCGGGATGTTAGTATATATTTTTTTTTTTTTTGATAAGTAAAATTTCATTAAAAACGCTCAAAAAGGGGAGCGGAGCTCAAGGAAACACAAAGGCCACAAAGTGCCTTAAACCTTCAAAGAGGCCAAAAATACAATAATC
>JAOTQH010232510.1:0-13584 GCA_025631255.1 Cornus kousa
TGTTGCTAGCCTGCTAAAAGAGTAGATACAAAATCAAATATTTGACAACATGCAAATACTCTTTGTAAGTAAATCAACCAACTGATTGACAGTGTTGCTTATCGAACAATAAGATTTTTATAGGTAATTTATTATGTACAAAATGGAAGTGCTTCTCAATATACCCTGTGCAGTTTTTAGGTAACAGAAGCTAAGTAGAAGTTACAACACATATTCTGGTCAAAACTTAGTAGACGTTTACAGTTAAATGTGTAAACTTTTACACTAAATGAAAGAAGAGACGTCTGTAATAGATATTGCAGAAACTTCATAACATCTAATTTTGTAAAAGCAAATACTAGAATGCATTATACCTTATTATGTCTTGATCATCAGTATCCCACTGTTATTATTTTAATAATATGCAACATAATGACAAAGCATGATATTAATGTCGACCTAGGAAGCACGGACACACCAAAATGAGTGAATAATCCGTATCCAACACGTGTTGGACATGGACACGCGTCAGACACACCAAAAAACGTGTCTAAAATTTTTTTATTTTTTATTTTAATTTTCAAACACAACTCAGACATTCCTCGAATACACGTTTGGAATTTTATTTTTTATTTTTTAAAATTTTCAATGTTAATATTTTTTGTTTTTTGTTTTGTATTACCCTTTTGGTATTGTAAATGATAAAAGTCCTAGGTCAAATGATGAATGTGAATAGATGATAGTAAACTAACTTATTTTTGTATCTTTTTTAGGAACTAACCTTTAGGTTTTTGTGAATGTTAAGTGCTAATAGTAAAGTCCTAAATATAATAGTCTTTTCTGTCTATACTTTTGTATTTAGAGTAAAGTTACAATGGTGATTAAATGATACTAGTTATTATTCTAATGTCTTATTTTTTATTTGGTTTTATAACTATACAGCCATGTCCGTGTCCTAATTTTTTTTGAATTTGCCGTGTCGCCGTGTCGTATCCGTGTCCCCTATCCGTGTTCGTGCTTTTTAAATATTGACAGATTTACCTTCGGGGTCGAACTCTTTTCACCATCATAGTCTTTATCGGCAAGCTTAGTGTCACCTCTTCTGATACAAATATAAAAGATATATGAAGATTAAATAGCAAACACTAAAGGGAGCCCATTTGCCAAGGCAATCATAACACATACACCATTCAGATGAATACCTCACAACACAAGCTTGACAAATTTAAAAGAAGACCATATAAAGTGGATCTATTACTAAAAAAAGATCTCTCTAAAGCGGACCCATTATATATTGATAAGTAAGAAAATTCACCTGTCGTGGATAACTGGTTATAAAACTCTACGGTTGATACCCAGAACTCATGGAGGACCTATGTTCTTTTTCATATACATGTAGCCTTTCATGGCCCAACCTTTACCCCAGGAGTTTTGGATGATCCAGACACCTTCGTCTTCGATTTTTTTTGCATCCAACTATTACTACAGCATAATAACTAACTTCGCCCACATTCCTCAAAGTTTTTGGGCCTCTATAAATGCCCTATAAATAAAAATAAATAAATAAATTATATATTAGATTTGTAGTTTAAAGAAATAGTTAAAAGAAAAGCATTGCTTACCCCTTTATAATCGCTAAATGATTGGTCATAGATTACACATGCAATAAGTGGTCCCTTGGAAAGAGTTTTTACCATCTCTTTCTCGTTACCAAGGGGTATTTCCTCATACCCGTCAATGAAAATTGCTCTGGTTTTCACTTTTGTTGCTAGCCTGCTAAAAGAGTAGATACAAAATCAAATATTTGACAACATGCAAATACTCTTTGTAAGTAAATCAATTAACTGATTAGCAGTGGAGATTATCGAGCAACAAGATTTTCTAAGCAACTTTATTATGTACAAAACAGAAGTGCTTCTCAATATGCCTTGTACAGTTTTTCCTAGTTGTGAGAATTTCCTCCATGATAAAATGTGCTTCAACAAAAGTTTAATCGGTCAATTTCGTCAACAAAGGGTACAAAGGTAAATTCAATCTATAATGCACTCTCATCAATTAGGCTCTGCATTCACATTTATGGTTCTTAATTTCAAAGTTTTTATAATCTTATTTAGAAAATATAATCTGACTTATCAATATATATATATATATATATATTGATTAATCAGAGCTCAACCACACTGCAATTACTGCTTATCTATATATATATAGAGAGAGAGGGGATTTGCAGGAAAAGGAAGAGAGATGGTTTGAGAGAGAGAGAGAGAGAAGGAAACATGAGGGAATCAAAAAGGGTTCTTTTTGTTGAGCAAATAGTGTAAGGGTGTCCTCTGAATGAAAGGGTGGTGTTGCCAATCTTCACGTGATGGAGAGAGAAGATGAGAAAGAAGTGGATTGGTCACATAGATACTTTCTTTAATTAGATAATTGCAAAAAGTAAAAAGAAAAACCACATCAATCCATAGGTACTTTCTTTGACCATAAAATTGCAGTACCTAAAAAGAAAATTCAAATTTCTTTCACCACATCAAACCATGACTAATACAATACAATACAAATGGGTGGAGTGAGAGACGGAAATATGAATTCAAAGTGGTTCTTTTTTGTAGAGCACGAAACCTTCACATGATGGAAAGAGAGAAGATGAGAGAGAAATAGTTGTTACAGGGTAAAGAGATTCTTCACATGATGAGAGAGATGTAGATGATAGATAGAATGGTCTACACGTAATGTCTTGATGACATCACCCACTTTCAATGGACCTAAAGAGAAATAAAGGGGTAATTGTTCCCTTAATTTCTTTTTTATTTATTAGTATTTAGTATTTTTTTTTTTTAGTTATATACCTTTAAAAATCTACCCTTGTCCCCTTTAAAATTATAAAAGAAATTCACTTGTATTAGTTAATATATTAATATAGGGAAAAATCACATAACCCCCTTCTACTATCATTTTCAATCAAATTGCCTCCGCTAAAATTAAACACCACCCTCAATTATAAACCGTTATCACATTGCCCCCTTTCCGTTCAAACTCGTTAACCTGGCGTTTGGGTAGTAGCGAGTGTCACACGCTTATAATTTTTTTTTTCCCCCTAAAATACCCCTTCCCCGTCTCTGTGTTATCCTGTATATATGTGTGTGTTGCGTACTGTATATATATAAGCGTGTGTTGTGTACAAAACTCTGAAGCCCTAAAAGGAAAGGGAAGGGGGAGGCCGCGTTTTGTTGAAGCCTTAAAAGGAAAGGAAATCCTTTTACTGTGTGCAATCGTCTCCGAATCCCAAATCACTCGTCACAAACTCCTCTCCACGCCTAATCGTCTCCGAATCCCAAATCACTCGTCACAAACTCCTCTCTACTGCCCAATCGCTGCTAGAATCCAGACCCTTCGTTGGAGAATTGTCAGATTCTCGGGTCAAAGCTTGGTCGCAAGAGAATTTGTTTATGAAGGTTCCACCACCGTCTCTTTCCTTTGCTTATTTGTCATCGTTGTTCCCTGCATTTTGGTGTTGTGGAAGAAATAGAGATGGCGTCGAAGTTCAGTACGATCACCTCCGGTGGAGGGTTCTCTTGTGGGATAGTGACGAACAACCATGTGTTGGGGTGGTAGTAAAATTAGAGCTGAGATTCAAAGCCAATTTGGGAATTTCACAATGTTGAGTTTGGTTGCTGATAAGTCTCATCTTGTGGTGTGACAAAGTCTGGGACTTTGACTTGTAAAGGAAGGAAGATGCATCTGCACAATTTTGAAATTTAACCAAAAAAAACAAAAATTAGATTTCTAATTTGAGACCAAAACAACATCAGAGAACAGACCCAGTAAATAAAATTATATTACTCCACTTTCCTTAATTTTCTTAGAAACCAACTAAAGGAATAAGGAAAACTCTTTAACCCAAAAAAACAAAAACATAAAATGAAAACATAAAATTTCAGACATTAATCAAAAGGTAACATCAAAATTGAAGAGGGATAACCATACTTGTTAAGAACAATTAATTTTTCTGATCATTTTAACTTTCCCCATAAAATTTACTCCAATTTTGTCGGCCACCATCACTCTTTCAGCTCCTCCGGCGATCCCTCCCAAGGAAGTGGTAATGACTCGTACTCAACCCCCCTCTCTCTCTCTGAATCTGTGCATCCACTGACAATCGGTTCTGATTATCTTTAAAACATGTTTGTTATCCACTTGTACGGCCTTGTCTAGTTTCAATGAATTGGACATGACAAACCACATGAATATACCTTGTGCTGTGGTGGAAGGTGACATGTAAAGCCCCTGTATGGAGTAGTTGGTTTTAGATTGCCCAGATTATAGAAATTCCTGTATATATGTATAGAAATATATATATATATATATATATATATATATATATACGCACAGACACATATATACACAAACTTAAAAATATTGCATTGAGATGTAAGAATTGATTATCCAATTTCTTTCATGCTAAGGATCAGCAATGATCCATTGGCCAATACGACGGAAGGCTAAAGTGATTTCTCTTTTAGCTCCTCTGGCGAGGGTTCTTGGTGTGTTTCAACAAAAAATCACAGAGCATGCAACTGCAAAAATAACAATTATTTTGTATTTAAATTTCATATTATATTATAGTTGTCATTTTGTGGTGTGTTTTGTGATACCCCTCGATTCTAGAGTCACGGGTGATTAAGTCCGAGTACCAATCCGAGGGATACCAATCAATTAATATATAAACAAACATAGATTACAAAGAATAATAATAATAAGAAATAAATAATAAAGGCGGAGAAGAATTCTAAATAATAAAATCCTCAAAAGTTATTAATTAATAAAAATCCGAACTTCCCAAAAATCTCCAATCCGTACGACTCGGGAATCCATCTAGTAAACCCCTAAAAATCCTAAGTAAAGTAAAATACGGAAATAAAATCCAGAACTAAAACATGAAAGGAAATCCTACGTAGTCGTAGGATGGGTGTCTGTATCTGCTCAGTACGATCAATATAACGACCCACTCCACCACATGGTATGATATTGTCCGCTTTGAGCCTGAGCTCGTACGGTTTTGCTCTTGGGCTTCACCCCAAAAGGTCTCATACCAATTGGAGATAACACCATCACATATAAGCACTTCACCTTTCCTCTACTCAGGCGATGTGGGACTATGCATGCACCCGTAACTCGCCAGTGTGGTAGCCTGACAGTGTCTCTTGCACCCGCCCACGGCACACCTGCCCACAAGGTCATCACAAGTTCTCTAAAGATAACTGCACAAGGACTGAGATCGCAAAAAGACAGAATAACAATTAAAAGTATAAACTAAGGCCTACAATCGGTTATTTATCAAGGTACACATCACGAAACTCGAAACGTGGCACTAAGGTCACCTCTACTCGGTGCATGAACTTGAAACTGGTGGAGGGATAAAGATGAATCGATTAGAATCCCATTTCTTAACCAAAATTAAATTCTTTAATTATAATTTATACTAAGATCCATAAATTGGAGGGAATTGGAGGCAAAGTGTGGACCAAAAATAATGCACAAACCAGAGGAGTCCACCCGTCCAACCCTAAGGCCAATTGGAAGCGGCCACATGTCCCAATCATCAAGCTGTTGTGGCTTTATGGAATCTGATCACTTGTTGATTAAGTGAAGGATTAAAGAGGTTCAAATTTGCTATTTTTTGGTGTCTGGCTTTGGCTACTGGGATGTTGCAACCCGTTCCCTGTGGAACCGGTTCCGCATGTGGCGTTACAAATGTGGTTTTGGCTATTGCCAAAACGCAACCGGTTCCATTTGGGCAGTAAATTACATTACGTTAGTGTACGAAAAGCCAACTGGTTCCCCTCTCATAGGAAGTTGCGTATTATTTTCCATATTGGTTTTGGACTCTACAAAAAAATGCAACTATTGTTTGGATTATTATATATACAACCCTAATCAGATTTTAGGGTATGATGACAGAGGTGTGAGATTATCATAATGTTCGAATGATTGGATTGATTTGTGCCAACACAAGAGAGAGCAATTGAAAGAGATTAAGAGAGAATTCTTTATTGTATTCTTCATCTTTTTTCATAGTGGAATTATTTAGTACGCTCTATGGACGTAGTTCTAAGATTTGGGTGAATCATGTATATTTTGTATTCTTGTGTGTGATTGTTTTTTTAATTCTTCGTAATTGCTTGTGATAATTCCTCGAACAACGTTAATTTTTATACTTTTCTGCTAACAACTGGTATTAAAGCATCCTGTTGTTTGTGTTTTTCCGCCAACAACTGGTATTAAAGCATCCTATTGTTTGTGTTTTTCCGCCAACAACTGGTATCAGAGCCTTAGGTTGAGAACCTAGGGCACAAAAGGTGTTTGATGAAATTCTGGAAGTCTTTCGTATCTAAGCTATCCGTTCGAGTGAGAGTAATAACATCAGAAGATAAGGCATCCATATCCATGATCTAGTAGTTTGATGGCACAAACTTTAGTTTCTGGAAGATGCAAATTGAGGATATATTGTTTCAGAAGAATCTGTATTAGCCTTTGGGAGAGAAAACAGAGGATATAAAGGACGTGGGTTGGGAACTACTTGATAGGAAGGTTCTTGGCACCGTCAGATTGACATTATCAAAATCAATTGCCTTCAACATCAAGAACGAGAAGATAACAAACTCTTTCATGGGAGCCCTTTCTAGTATGTATGAACAACTTTCTATAGGGAATTAACAATGTGCAAATGATCAAGAAGTTGTTCAAAATGAAGATGGTCGAAAGTGCTTGGTTCAATGAACATCTAAATGCATTCAACGAAATTGTTGACCAATTAGAGTTTGTTGATACTGACATTAAAGATGAGGTCTGAGCACTGCTAATTCAAGGGCAGTTGCCCGAGAGTTAGAGTGACATAGTTTCAACGATTAGTAGCTCTGCAGCGAAGACTAAGTTGAAGTTTGATGAAGTTGTGAGCATGATTCTGATTGAAGAAATCAGAAGGCAAATAATAGGAGTCTCCACCAGTGGTTCAACTTTGAATGTTGAAAGTAGAGGTAGGGGTTCAAACAAAAAGAATGGCAACGATGATGGAAACAAAGGAAGATCTAAGTCAAGGTATGGAAGCGCACAATTTAGAAATCCTAAGAATTTTAGAGATCTCAATGATGTTGAGTGTTAGAATTATGGTAAGAAGGGTCATTGATGTGGTAATTGCAAACTTCCAAAGAAGAGAACCGAAATAAAAATTGAAGCAAATGTTGTCTCAGGAGAATCAGATGATACATTCATATACTATTTGGAGGGGGAGGCGGAGTCATGTGTTTTGGATTCCGACACATCGTTTCATGGTACCTCAAGTAAAGAACTATTGAATATCTATGATCTGGGTAACATTGGCAATGTATATCTTGGTGATGATCAACCTTCCAGCGTCGTTGACAAGGGTGAAATGTAGATCAAGTTGAATGAGTCAGTTTAGAAGTTGACGGATGTGAGGCACATCCCTAACTTAAGGAAGAATCTGATTTTGGTGAGACAATTGTTAGAGAAAGGTTTTGTTACAACTTTCAATGGAGTCTCATGGAAGGTTTCTAGAGGCGCTATAATCATTGCACGTAGTAAGAAAACTGATGCTTGTGGGTCAATAACAATTACAGAAAATTAAAAGAGAGGACCACACCCTTTGACATCATATTAATTTTTTTCTTTTTTTACCAAATTATATCATTTTAAGAATAGCCAAGATTATCCCTCATTCTTTTCCGATCCCCTCCTCTCCATCCTCGTTTTTAGAACATACACAATAGCAAAGGTTATCCGTCATTCTTTTCCAATCCCCTCCTTTTATTATTATTAATTTTCTTTTCTTTCCAATTTCCTGATCCAAACAAGGTGCAAATGAAAATAGCACTGTTTGTGTTTGTTGCAAGGGAGTGGGTAAAACGACAGTGGGTCACGTGAATTCTTTCTAATAAAAATCAGAGACTTATAAAAAAGAGTGCAGTGAAGTGGTGAATACCTGTTTTTTTCTGACGCCATACCCATTCCTTGACAATCTCTGTCCAAGTACTTCATGAAAATGAACAAATCCAACCCTCCCTGTTTTCTTCTACTCTTCCATATGTTTGCTTTCATTCACTACTGTAATACGTTTTTCTACTCAGTCTATCTATAAAATTAAATTCGTATATTTATTAAATCCAACTTGAGTAATTTACGAATTTAATTTTAGATTGGGAAATTAAATGAGTTTGTGTATGGTACAAAGTTATAATTCCAAAACAAGAAAAGGGTTAGAAAGATTAGAAATGGCAAAAAAAAAAAAAATCTCTTTTATCTCATGGCCCATTCAACCAGTACTCTCACTGTATAGTAAATATAATTCAATTTGGATGATTGTTTTATTGAATCGAACTACCAAACATCTCTTTAAGTTTGAAAAAAAAAAAATAGTAATTGCATAGAAACATACTCTTCTATCCTCCACAAAAATCTTCAAAACCTCACTTTAAATTCAACATGATACTATGCTAATTTATACAATCTCAGTGAAGTATGCGAAATCGCGAAACCGGTAATATCCCAAATTAGGCCATAATTAAGTCCAATTTAATTGTAATGTTGTTGCTCCAACCATGGCCAAAGTCCTGTTTGATCATCAATGCCACAGAACATGTTGCAAAAGCTTTCTTCTTTGACAGTTTGATCAATTTTCTGGCACTGAAGGTCTGGTTTTGATGAGGTTTGAAAGAGTTGGGTCATAACAGTGGGCCTCGTGGATAATGGAAATAGGGGTCTGCTGGTTGGATGGGTAGAGAGAGGACTGTCAATAGTTGGTGTCCTTGAGATGCCTAGCTTGATTTCTGAGCTGTTCTCACTTCTGTTACTGCTACAACCCTCAGTTTCTTTGTTGAGGTTGATTGCTTCAATTGGTTCTCTATTTTTCAGCGCCAATATCTGCATAAATCGAATTAATAATAATATATATATATATATATATATATATATATATATATAGGCCTCAAATGGATAATAAAAATTCTCTATGGTCAATTGAGAATATGAAAATTTAATTGAAGAAGTAAACATAATGATGATACTTATGCTAGAGGTATATAAGGGGGCTAGCCCAATTCACATTAGCCCTCATAGAATGTGGAAAGATTGTTTTGGTGATTTGAACCTGTAATTCAAGGTCGTAATAGAGCTACTTACCGATGCACCAAGGTATATCTTGAGCTTAAACTATGAAGAAAAGGCCCAAAAAATTAAAAATAAAAATCCAAAAATCAATAAAAACATAGGAAAATATGTTTTATCCATACCCACCATATGTTAATTTAAGAGGTTTATTAACAAAAAAATAAAAAATTAAAGTTCTTGTTTGGTTCAACTTTCTAAGAATAATTTTCAATTCTCAAATAACCACAAAATGAAAACATTTGAAAATTCTCTTGTTATCTAAAAGTATTGTACCAAAATAAATAAATAAATAAATCAATTCCAGAAAACACTCTTTTCTATTTTCTAGAAACTGCAACTTGTTTTCAAAGTTCTAAAAAAACTGAATCAAATTGGTTCAAAGCTTCCCTTAAGATTTAAAATTCAAATTAAAAGTCAACACAAAGAAGCATGATGATTCTCCCATCTTATGCATCACAATCATCAACAGAAGAAGAACTTGTAAGAGGTTAACTAATAGTAAATATGTGTATACACACACATACACACATCTGCACAAGATATAAGAAAAAATAGTATATGTAGGACTAGTTCATAAAGGCATATGCTGAATCAATAGAGAGGGCTAAATTTCCAAACTTGGAATATATATATATATATATATACACACACACACCTGTGCATGAAGATTTTGGTTCTGAGCTTGGAGGGCATCATTATCAGCTTTGATTGCATCAAACTGTCTCTTGAGGACTTGATAGTCTCTTTCCAATTGCTTGGTCTTCCACCTTGCCCTCCTGTTTTGGAACCAAATAGCAACCTGTCTTGGTTGCAGACCAAGAGCCCTAGCCAACTGCAATTTCCTCTCAGGCTCAAGCTTGTTACCCAACTCAAAGTTCTTTTCAAGTGTCTTCACTTGTTCCATGTTTAGCCTCCTAATCTTCTTCTCTCCAACTAATTGTGATCCATCATCAGACAAATCATCAAAATCCCCATTATTATTATTAGTTTCTTCACAATTAACCTCAATTCCTGAAAATGACAAGGATCTCTTCCCTAGAAGTGAAGCAACGCCTACACCAACATAAACATTTCAAATTCATTAAGAAAGAGAATATATAGTATATTATAGAACTATATATATGCACAATATATATATATATATATATATGTGTGTGTGTGTGTGTGTGTGTGTGTGTGTGGATATGTGTATGTATATATAGAAAGACAGATATATATATATAGAGAGAGAGAACCATGGAAGTTTTGAAATGAGCATGGTTGATGATTATCTTCAAGAGGGCTTTGTAGCATGAAATTGGTAGTGAAGAAGTCCATTCCAGAACCTATATTTGTGCCACCAATCTAAAAAGCTGTGGCTGATCTTACTGTCAACTTCAGAGAGAGAGAGAGAGAGAGATGTTTAATTTAGTGTAAGAAAAGGAATAGAAAGACAATATCACATAAATTTCTTTATTACATAATTGGAAGGAGATGCATTGGTACCTGTGATGGAGATATAACTTATATACCTTACAACTCAAAGGAACAGTTTATTATACACACACATATAATTGTATGTGTGTGAGTGGGGAAGAGAGAGAGAGAGCTTTCTCTCTTTAAGTTTGTGTATGGAAGTGGGATTTTAATATCAATTTTAGTTTTGATTATTTAAAATAGCTACATGTTCTGTGGTTTCTTCTCAAAAGACAAATACTTCAATAATGCATATAGTTATACCTATTTTCATAGTTTGCATTTATTTTTCCTTAAGCTGACAAAAGGGTTGTTTTTTCTACATGGACAGTTGTCACTGAATATAAATTTTAAGAAAGTAAGCAAACACTTGTGGGATGTATCTTATTTGATTCCTTTGCTAAAGGAGAGAGGGAGCGAGTTGATATTATATATGTGATTATTAATGAGAGAATTGGGCGACTTGAAGAGAAATATAAATTTTTTTAGTTTAGTACTTTTCAGATGGGGCAGTTTTAAGAAATTTGAATCTTCTCATATATACTGGACAGTTTAGTGCACACGATAAGAGTGGAGATCACCTCATTTTTACTACTAGTAATAATATTGACTCCATTTTATGTGAAGGTCTCTATTTAGTGTAGGGGAGAGAATTCAATTTCGTTTTTGAAAAAAAGAAAAGAAAAAGGTAAACCTATTAATCAAATTAGAAAAAGTAGAGTTGGATGTGTTGTACTAATATGTTGATTTAGTTATGTAAAAGAAAGGTTGCTTAAGATAAAAGAGAAATGAGTTGGCTTGTATCTTTTGGCCCTAGAAGTTTTGTGTGTGTGAATGTGTGTGTGTGAGAGAGAGAAAGAATCTAGGGATGGGTCCAATAAGGGGGCAGGGGATGCCACCTAACCCACAAACAGGTATCGTGCACCAGGAAGAAGCCCTTTCCTATCAATTATCCCCTCAGAGAGAGAGAGAGGGAGAGAGAGAGAGAGAGAGATTTGAAAAGCCCAAACACCCACTTCCTTAACCCTACCAAGCTGGTATTTTTGTCCTTGTGCCCCTATTAATGTCAATCTCCATCCCAAGGCTCCTCTCCTCCCTCTACTGCCACAACTCCTGAATGGCCTAAATTTAATTTGAAATGTCCTATCCCCTCCCCCCATCTCTTACCTCATCCCTTGTATGTCACTCTTCCGTCTTTGTCCTTTGCTTTTAACAGTTAACCCACACTATAAGCAACATGTACATCCAAGGTTCACCCAAATTTTTCATCAAGAAATTAACTGCTCATATTTTAATTCATATACTACCTCCTTCTCATATTAAAAGTTCATTTGGACATTAGTCACAGTTTTCGAAGTGGGCTTTTAATATGAGATAAATATTCTACCATCCCATGCATAAGAAAGTATGCAATACAGCAGAGGTATTTATTATGTAGTACTCCCAATCCTCATCATTTGTCTCGAAATTTTTTTATTTCTCTATTATTAAGACAAATTGAGAGTTTTCATGGCTATGCATTGACTACTTATTGGTGGAGAAGAGAGATTTATGGGATTTGTTTTATTTGTGGGTTGATACCATGATTGATGGTAATTTTTTTAGATCCCTGAATAAGAAGAGTCCACATCTCTTTTTTTCGGTAAGCTCTAGTTGGTGAACCATGTAATCTTCTTGCGTTGTTCTTTCTTTTTCTTTAATCTTTTCTATCGTATAGTATTCTATATACTATTGGAGCATGATCTTTTGATTTGATTCATCATTGAGCAAGTTGTTGCGTCGTTTGTTGTTTTCTGCGCACGTCCATGAAAAGTGCAATAACTTTCAAATCATAACTCGAAATTACGCAATTCCGGCACACACTACTCTCTCTCACATGTTGCAAAAATCATCATTTTCATAGATGTTCTACCAAAACTTTTGATTCTACACCTCAAATTAAATGTTTGAATGTGACATCAGAAAAGAACAAGTGATTTTATTGTATGTCAATATTTAGATGGTGTGAATAAAACCATATAGGCTACAATTTAGTGATGGTAATGTGACACACCTTTCCGATGGTGTGAATCATAGTATGAAAACTATACAATTCAGTGATTGTGATGTGAGGCAGCCTTAGAAAAAAGATTTACACCTTATGCTCTCAAGAAGTAATTACATTGAAGGGAGGCTATGGAGGAACATAGTATACAGTCGTCTAACATATCTTTCCATGAGGAAATATATAGTAATTGCATTGATTCTACAATGGGAATGCATCCTAATTCCAAAAGGGAATGGGACCCACCAATTTTTATTTTTTTGCTAAGGACCCACCAATCTTTGTATTGGTGATGAAGGGAAGTGTAGCTCCTACAATGTCCTGATTTTTATATTGGGCCAAGACAAACTACTCTCAGGGAACCACATGACTTTATTAGTTGGTAGCTGGAAGTCTACCCCATTGCAATGGGGTGGATCCATGTTCTTAAACCCTATTGTGCTGCTACTGTTGTATATACATAATATATATATATATATATATACATAATATAGAATAAAAGAGCTGAATCTTCTCCTCCACATGCCCTCAGAGCTCAAAATGGTCCCATGTGCAGCTCTCTCCCTCTCTCTCCATGATTATAATTGGTACAACACATGTTTATTCATTTATGACGAAGTATTTTGACATGACACAAGGTATTTAGCGAAGCCACGTTTAGTTCAATGGGCTAAACTCTTTTTGTTTCAGCTATATATTTTGATAATTATAATTTATAAAGATGCCTCGTAGAGTTGTAAATTACCCTTAATCTACTCAATTCTGAATGAATGCAATTATTGTTTTATGATTATTTAATTTACTACTTATTAATTTATTCAAATTAAGAAGTAAACAACCTAGTAAAACCTTCTTTTTTTTTTTTTTTTTTTTTTATTTTTTTTAAAAAATAATTATTTGCAATTAATAGGAGTCGAAATCAA
>JAOTQH010232520.1:0-13584 GCA_025631255.1 Cornus kousa
GAACACATCACACATTTGGCTGCTCTTCCATATATATATATATATATATATATATATAAGGGTAATAATGTATATAATGCATATATATAAGGGCAAATTTGACTTTTCACGAGTTTTGATATTTTATAATAAAAATGAATTAAATATTGAAGGGCAATTTCGTCTTTTCTAACGTTTTAAGGCCTTATTTGGATCAAAATTATCATAGGGGGTGTCTTTATCCAAAAAAATAGCTAAATTGTATATGACTGTCAATACGTCAAGCCTCAGGGGGTGTCATTGTAATTAACCCTAAAAAAAAATGACAAACTACAAATTTAGGCAAACTCGGGTCATTCTAATTTAACAAAACTAATGTATTAAAATAATTATTTGCAAAGGTCACTTGAGATGCCTTCTTAAATATTAAAATTACTAATTGAAAATGAGCTTTTTAAATTCTACGACTGAAATGAAAACATTATATAGCATAGACAGTAAACTAATTAATTAACTAATAATTTATTTATCAACTAATTATTTTTAATATTCTAAAATCTATAAAAAAAATTAAAAATAAGAAAAAGTCGTTTCAACTTTATAATAGTAGATAGATAGTTTTATTATTATTTATTTTATTTTTTTGCCAGAAAGTAGATAGATTTATGAAAATAGTGGAAATATCTTTTAATTAAGCTAGAATAATAATTTATTAATTCAAAATTTGTTTTCATACTTATTCTCTCTCCCTTTTTTTTTTTTTTTTGACACCAAACAACAGCGAAACTCATATAGAAGCAGAAAAAGAAACATAATCTGAGAGTTGAGCATGTAACAACCACGGGGCCAAATGCTCCACTTCAAATCGCCAACCTCGGCTTTCAAAGCATGTTTACTCACTAAATAAACAACACTATTACAAACCCGAGGGACCCAAGCAAGGGAGGAACTTGAACAATCCCCCAAAAGAGAAGAAACATCCTGAAAAATAACATTAAGAGCCTCCACCGAGGCATGTAGCCCCATAACGGGCTAGCAATCCCCTTCAATCCCCAGCATTTAAGGAGAACAACAGCCTCTCGCAAAACCAAACTCTCACCCATGAGGGGGCTATGAACATTAAGAAAGAAAACAAAGGCCACCTTAATGGGGAGACCAAAGTGATTCCGCAGGACCATACCTCCCCCACACGAATCGCTGGACTTGGAAAAGCTAGCATCAAAGTTGAGTTTAAAACATCCCACCTCCGGAACTGACCAAGACGATGGGGAAGGAGAGACTGGAGAAAGCGGCAAAGATAATAGGGAATGTTGTCGCGATGCCTCCATAAATTTCTGAAAGGCAAAGAGAGCACGTTGAACAGTGTCAAAGGGATTCCAGCGCCGGCGCTTAAAAATGAAGTCCAAATAGACCAACAAAGAAAGGCAGCAAGACCAATGCAATCCATAGATTATCAAGCTCCAACCAATCATCACACATGCATCCACCGTTTTTTCGAAACAGTAGGCTAATGAGCACTAAAATCAAGTCGAAAAGTAGGAATGGCAACGGGGCGGAGTTGGGGTAGAGTTGGCTAAACCTTACTCCACTTCGCTAAAAAATCCGTCATACCAACTCCGCCCCAACTCCGGAACGGGTTTATAATTAGTATGCTATCCCCGCCCCTACTCCGGTAGACAAAATACTGACTCCGCCCGCATACTCCGTTTAATTGCAGTAAAGTTGAAACTATAGAATTAATTCATGAACTTAGGATATAATACTAAGATCTTGAATCCTTGATTGATTCTTGAAGATTGAATCACGTGCACAATTGTGAAATTTTAGCGAGTAGTGATTATAGCGAATATTTAGTCAAAATATATTAATGGACACTTAACTTAATATATACTTTATATATATATATATATATATATATATATATATATATATAATCAGGGCGGGGCGGGGGCATCACTAAATCCGTTCCCGCCCCAAACCCGCTTCGGGTTTTTAATTCTTTTATCATATTCATCCCAAACTCATTTATGGAATTACCAAATTCGCCCCATTAGGAACAGAGCTGGGCGAAAACCCAACGGGTTGAAAGAATTACCATTCCTATCGAAAAGGGCTAAACTTCCATACCAAAATTGCAAAAGAACAAGTACATAAAAGATAGTCGACCGTCTCAATAGCCGAGTCACATATTGGACAAAAAGAAGAGACGTTCGAACCCTAAATGGCAAGAGCTTTATTGACCGGAATACGATCATGTAAGCATTGTCACGTGAAAAAGTTGAATCTTCCTATTGGCCCGAACCGACCCGACCAAATTCCACATACGGCAGGAATCCGCTTCAAAACTGCTTGCCTCAGTTAAAGGAGGGCACTCTTAATACAAAATTTGTTACTCCGTATTACACTCTCTCTCTCTCTCTCTCTCTCAAATTGTTATTTTAATTTTATTTCAAAGTCATAGATTGGGGTTCTTGCAGCTGAATCGCCAGAAGTCCCGAGGCAGATAGGAACGAATGGCTGGAAACCGCAGAGGCGAACGAATAGCTGAAAATCGCAGGTACTCTCACTTTCACTCAGCATCTTCTCCTTGGAAATTTCATAATCCAGCAAGTATTAAAGTTCGACTCTGAAATCTGAACTACCCAACAAAGCCATCCATTTAACTTATTGCTTTATATTTTTGAAAAATTCTCAACAGAACATAAAGAGGGCTGTTTCACTTTTTGAAAAATTCTTAACAGGATGTGATTTTTTTTTTTTTTTTTTTAAAGTATGTTGGAGAGCATTATTTTTCTGCAACATTAAAAATAGAAATTTACAAAAACCTCATATATTTTACTATATTTTCTCTAATTATTGTCAAACTAAGATGCCACAACTAAATATATTAGACAAAACAGACAAATGTATTAGACAAAACACAGAGACAACAAATGTTTGAAAACTATTTAAATTTGAGAAGAAAATGCCTATAGAAGACAAAAAAAAAAAAAAAAAAGAAGAAGAAGAAGAAGAAGAAGAAGAAGAAGAAAGAAAAAGAAAAAAGAAAAAAGAAAAAAGAGAGATGAAAATATTCTAAGCCTCCAGTATACATGTCCAAACAATTTAAGTTTAATCTCTTTAATTTTCTCTCCAGTGGAAACTACACCAAATTTTCTCACCAAAATAAATTATGTAATACAGCTTATATCTTGTTGTAGGATTGGTGAATTTTTGAGAAGTGGTGTGATTGAATGCACTGAAATGGATAAACCTGCCAAAGAGGCTAAGGTGGCGGATCTTTTTCTGGTTTGGTTTGGGGTTTTTTGTTAAATTGAAAATAACCTTTTTTTTTTTTTTTTTTTTTTTGTAATACCTGTCATTTTATTTTGAAAAATATTTTGTATATGTAGCTGGAAAACCAGTGCATGCCTTAGACAAATATTAGCCAAGTATGCCTTGTTTTGTTCACATAATTGAATAAATATCCCTGAAAAGTGTTGAGATACCCCTGAAAATAAATTTTAAAAAGGATAAGAAAATGTTTCAGTAACCCAACAATTGAGGTTTCTTACACTATTTCCAAACATTTATGGTGTTGACTTTGAGACGAATAGCCTGCATAACATGCTTCCTAAATCAATGACAAAGTTGCCTTAGCAACAATTTAACCTATTTATCGTTAGTCACTATGCATACAATTGACTTCAATGCTCTCCATTTTCATGTTGCTTCATGTGGATATAACCTCAAGCTGTCCTCCGTGCAAACCCTCTTCTCCCCCCATCTCCCCACCAAAAAAAATTAAGGACAGACACAATCACATAAAAAGAGAGAGAGAGAAATAAAAATTACTACACTTCGGGCACATGCACATTTTTATATTAGCCAATTTTATTAGCCCATCTCTTGTCAAACATATAACTAAAATTCATTTCATATAATTCATGCTGGACTGCATGACTAAGGTAAAGTGTATGATTGGAATGTAACATTTTGAGTTTAAGACTAGCGACATGCTGTTGGTAGTCACTATAAAGAAGTAGAGGAACTTGACAGTGAGAAATACATAATCCTGGCAGATTTAAAAAGTCTACAAAGGCTTCAGAAATCCTTAAGTGGAATGTAAAGAATACAAATGGACTTGTTCTAGTCCTTTATGTGTTTTATTTCCCTTTATTCTTTTTGTTTTATTTATTCTGTTTGGAGATCATCTTCCATGGTTAATCATGTTGCCAGGGAATATGTTCAATCAAGACATGCTGGCTGTTTTCCTAATGAATATTCTTTGTCATGGAAGGTTGATGCGGCTATTGTAGGAAATGGTAAATAAGGAGGTGTTGACGGACGGTTGAAGGGTGTTTCCGGATGTTGTCTTGCTATGAGGTTACTGGCAATGGTGGAAGGCCTTAGGTTCTATGGACACAAGATTCTTTAATGACTGCTGTAGTAACAGAGTAGTTTCAGTGACTTGTTTTTTAAGAGCCTCAAGGACAAGTGAGTTTGGCTATTTGTGGAGGTTTATGACTGATTGGATGCCAAAAATTCTCTGGAATGATCATGGCCTATCTATTTGCAGAAGGGTAGATTCAGCATGGTGAGGTTTTCTTTGGGATGTGGTCAAGGAAATATTATCATATGCTTTATGGTGAATTAGCAAGCAAGATCGTTCATTTTCTGGCCAGCAAAAACATAAATAATAGAATAATAATTACGTTTGTCTAAAGTGGACAGTTTTTTGTTGCCAGTGTTTTGGAAGGATTGCTTTTCTGCCACTGTCCAATTTTAACTTCCATAACTAAATAATTTCATATTCTAATTTTGCTTGATGCGAAGATTCAAGGACAATTCATTTATGAAAAAAAGAAGATTCAAGTACAATAAATTTTCCCATTCAATAACTTGAACATGTTCCATTGAGATATATATATATATAACAAACATGTAGCAGAAGAATGCTTTTGGTGAGGTTGAGGGACGTTATGCTCCAATTATAGGAGGGCTGTATAATTGAGAGGAAGGTTAATGTAAGAGGGATGGAAAAAGATACTGAATTTCCCTTTCTTCGTTTGATTGAGCAGGAAAGAAAGGAAAGGGGATGGAAGGAGCATTGTTTTATTTCACCATTTTATCCTCACACATTAATGTAAGGGTGTCGTTTGAAGTGTAAAAGTTTTAACGTAATAGATTCCTTCTTTTTTTTCTTTTTTTTTTTCCCTCACTTTTGCGTAGTAATAAGAAGGTGGACACAGAAGAATTTACTGCACTCCTCTCTGTTTCTTTTCTACCTTCTTTCCTATCAAATGACTGATCCTTTCCCTTTTCCTTCCTCCAATTCATTCCTTATAGTCATTCCTCAAACACAGCCTAAGGGTTCTTTGAGATTGAAGAAACAGTAATTTTATTTTTCTTTCTTTTTAAAATCTTTTGGTAAGAACTATGAGGCACTATGTAAGGATTTGAAAATTGATACAAATAGTGGTAATTGGTAATCATTTGAAGGTGTCAAGGGCAGGGGTGCTAGAGAAGATCAGAAGACCAAATGGACAGAGTAATGGGGAGGGTTTTCTTGGCATGAGATCACCATTCGGACAAGGAAAAAATAACAGGAATACAATAAATCAGTGAGCTTAACAAATTTTAGTTGGTGACAAAGAATGGAGTTATCTAGCTTAGGAAGGGCATTAGAGTGCTAATGTTTTTCATCTGATAGCAAATGCTTCATGAATGACAAACCATATTTCAGGGGGGAGGAGCAGATTAAGGATGCAGTCTTTAGCTTTACAAGCACTGGTACTAATGAACAACTATGAGAAGGCCAGCATTAGTCGGCTTATATTAGTCATGACTCTTCAGAGTTATTAGAGAGGCCCGTAGAGATGAGTAAGGATTTATTCTTTATTTCTTTCTTTATTTTTTTTAACTGTGGCAAAACAAAAACAGGCATCGATATTTTCCCAGTTTTGCAGAATTCGGTAGATACAAGGTTCGGTCTGCAGCTTAACAGGGTGACGTTGGTTTTATGCTAGAAGTGCAGGGTGTTTTTAATGCCTCTCCTTATCATTAGATTCTGATCTTAGACTACATCCCTGTAGTACTTCACTCTCTGTACATCGTACTGATAATGAAAGGGATACAGAAAGCCTATATATTTTAGACATCTTACCACTTCTGAAAGAAAGGCAGGAAGCATATAATGACCTGAAAAACATATCTCGCTAAAACTTCCGATCAGATGATTTGTAAAAGGAAGGAGAAAACAATTAAATTAGAACTTCTCTTTAGAATTTCAATTTTTTTTTTTTCAAATGAAAAGAAATTTATTGTCTGATGTTGCATCACTTTAAGTGTTAATTTAGTTATATGCATCACTTTATTGTCTGTGTTTTTGGCAGAGGACAGGTGTAACGGGTCGGATGCTTGCCACCTGACTTAAAAGCTTAAGTTGTTATGCGGTGCTGCCTACAACCCTACCACCCTTTTAAGCCCAACACCCTCCCCATCCCCATGTGATGTGGGACGGACCCCTTTTAAGCCCAAGAACCTCCCCAACCAAACCCGTGATGACCTCGTCATCAACGGGCCATCTTGCCTACCCGTCCACCCTACAAGCGGGGACTCATAACGACCTGGACACCTTCGTGTGGGTGCTTGGCATTGTAACGGGTCAGCCCCTTGACATCCGACCCAAAAGCTTAAGTTCTTAGGTTGTGCAGCCTACCCGCCCTTTTAAGCCCAGGCCTCTCTCCATCCTTATCGGATGTGGGATGGATCCCTCTGATAACAGGCTCGTTTACACTAATACAATGTCTCCAAAGAATTTCTATTTTAGAATTTTACATTTTTTATTTCTTTTATTATTCTTATTTTCCTTTGCTCATAATCTGTTCTATATTATTCTCTTTTCTTTTTTCCATTCTTTTTGTGGATTTTTTGGTTATTTGCGATAGTTTGTTGGGTGAAGGGTTTTATTGCCAAGTTAAGAGGAAGCTAAAGGGTTTTATTGCCAAGTTAAGAGGAAGCTAAAAGTTGCTTCCTGTGTAACAAGAAAATAATAGCTATACCTTCTTCTCCTAGTAGACCGTCATGATCATTAATAAATGTTCATTACTCCCATTTCTAAGATCCTCTTTCATATCTGTACTTCATGTCATAATATAGGACTCGTCCTCCTGAATCAGATGTTTTGTTCTTTCAAGTGATTGTACATTTATGGGTTTTTATTTTTTGTTTCTCTCCATACTCGTAAGTATTAGACGATGCCAAAGATGCCATTCGTCAAATATGCCAAAAATTCTCGAGGCATTGTTGCAAATGGCGCCAAATACCTGGATGGTACCAAGTGATTCATTGGCTGATGCCTAAAACATACCAAGCAGCATTGTGTATCTTTTGTTCATATCAGATGTTTTCTTGAATGGAAGGTCTTTTGCAGTCAGAATCGAAACTTTCTCCTGCAATTCCAAGCAGTATCAGAGGACTCTCATTGGTGTTTGCTGGTGCTCATACATTATGCCAGCATCTAATGCTGGAAGTAGAATTCTCTTGAAAAGAGCTTAGCTGTGAACACCAAACCATCAGCAGTTTTATGTTTATAGTAATCCACACTTAATATTTAATTGCATTGTTGGTCTTTTCATCTTGATGCAGAAATCGCACGGGTATCAGGATTGATGTCCAATCAAAGTTTTGTGGATCGTGCAAGAATTGGCCCTGAGCACCCATTTAGGTCATCAGGTCAACAAACAAATGGTGGACCAATGGATATGGAGGGATGGTCTGCTATGCAAACGGAGGTAATGGTCTTTTGTATTTCTCTTGGAGTTTCATTCTGCAATGTGTTACAACTTTATGTGGACAATGAATTCCATTATCTAATCACATCATGACTAGCTTTAAATATGCTGTCAAAAACAGTTTACAGGAGTGATTGATTGATCTGCCTGCATTTATGGGTCAGTCATTCATCTTATTTATGCAAATAAATTTTTTGTTGTGAAATGGGGCCATGCAGTGGTTTTTCTGTGAGATGCTGTATCATCAGGGAAAAATCTTAGCATGTTAATTATTTAGAAAAGAATCAATTTATTGAACTTTCATCGATGATCTACAAGATGATATTAAATGGGTTTTCTTGGTGGCTGGGAGAGTTATCAAGCCACAGAAATATCATTTGCTGTCAATGAGCTCTGTAGTTTCTTTGAAGCCAGATATTTCTAAATTATATATTTAAAAATATTAGATACTCTTCTCTTGTTGGTTATGAAAAGTAAATTGCCAATACTAAAACTAATGGTGTACAAAGTACAAAATGGGATTCTTTGCCTGTAACTGTACCTTGTGGGAGTGTTTCTTTGAAATCGCTCAGATGATTACCCAACTATAGAAGTTCATCTGGTTGTAGAAAAAAGACTTTCCTGGATTGATCCAATTTCTAATGTAGTGTTTTGATGATTAAACAATCACAGAAGTCTTCATCAGGTTGAAGAAAAAAGACATTCCTGGATTGATCCAATTTCTAACTTAGCATTTCGACATCAAGTACACGCACATATACATATACACAAGTACATGTACCCACACTAAATAGATGATTCTTTTGTATTATCACTAATGCGTTTTCTTTGTTATGGGTCCTGCACTTTTTCATAAAAATGTATACATCTAGCATATGAAATGATATCCTTTGGATATTAGAGGATACGACTGCAATTCAACTTAAACTGACATTTGTTTATAAATTCCTTGATTGATAAAACTTATATAGATATATGTATCTTGTTAATATAAGGTAGTGACAACTACTTCTTACAAAAAGGGTTTATTAAAACTTTATAGCTGTAGGGCTTAGTCATAGCTTTCCTTGTTTGTCAGTTTAAGAAGGCTTCTTTTAGTAACTCTGACATATATTACTCATGTTTGATTGGCTTTTTAGGGCACCGTGTAATGTTCGTTTCCTTTTTTGTTTTAACAATTTCATCATTTAGTTGCTAGTTTTGGTCAATCAGTTCACGATATTGATTCAATAGAAACAGTTACTATTGAAGGAAGAAAGGGTGAAAGCTCATCTCCCTTAATAGTGCACAACTCTTTTCGCACAAATGACAATAAAAGCAGTCAATCAAGAGTGAAGGGGGGAAAAGGGCCTCCTTATCTATGCCAAGAAAAAGAGAAAACATCATTCTAATAACATGCCTTCTAGACTTATTTGGGTACCTACGGTAACCCTAAAAATTTATTGATTCATTAGAAACAGTTATTATCGAAGGAAGGAAGGGTGAAGCTCATATCCCTTAATATATACTAGTCTTTTCGCACAAAAGCCAAGAAAAACAGCCAATCAAGAGTGAAGGGGGAAAAAGCTGCCTTTTCTATGCCAAGAAAAAGAGAAAACATCATTCGAATAACTTGCCTTCTAGATTTATTTGGGTACCTACGGTAATCCTAAATTTTTTTCTTCAATTTCTCTTCTTGCGAGTACGACAATAATTAAAATGAGGCACTGTCTTCACTGCTTTAGAAGTTCCTCAGATTTATGGAAGCTTAAAAATGTAATTATGATTTCTAAGGAATGTCATTACATTGTGATATTTATTGATTTTTCTTATTATATACTAGAAGTCGATGGTTATTTGTATTCCTTTGTACATTGGAAACTACTATCACTGCATGATTACAGACACATGGTGTATGTCATGCATTGATGAATAAAATTCACAAGCTAAACTTGAAAGTAATAGTATGTTGAGAAGTGGGTTTACAGTTTACGTATGTTTGTGGTAGCTTGCTAGGTCAAAGTTGAATGTGAGACGACATGTCCATATCATCTGATTCTCAACTGGCAAAGAAAACCTATATAAACAAAATGGTTATGATAACACAGTCTACAATAATCTATGAATAAAGATATCATTTCTATTTCTGTGACTGGGTCTGAGGATTGGAGAGGGAATGGAAACAGCATTAACCATCTCCCCCGCGGCGATAAATCCTATGTGCATGGCTGAACTAAAAATTTTCTTTTCATGTCTAGTTGATTGCCTCTCTTCAAACTTAAGTGAAATGGTAAATGTTGCTTCAGGAAAATGGAGTTCTCCAAAGAATGGCTCCTTTTCAAGCTTCCTCTATGGGTTGGCATGGAGTACCAGGAATCCCAACCAACAATCCTGTTGTAAAGCGAATCATCAGACTTGATGTTCCTGTGGACAAGTTCCCAAATGTAAGTAAAGTTGTTATTTGCAATAACTGGGAGTTATTTTTTCATTCATCTTTCTTTTCTTCCATTTTCTCTAACTCAAAAGCGTGGCAGTTTAATTTTGTAGGCCGAATACTGGGACCACGTGGGAACTCCCTGAAAAGGGTTGAAGCCATGACAGAATGTAGAGTATATATAAGAGGTCAGGGCTCAGTGAAAGATTCAGTTAAGGTATGAAGATTTTCTTCTCACCACGATTTTTGATAAAACATATCACTTCAAGTAAACTACTGGTAATTAGACTGTAAACGAAACCAACTTGAGTAATGAACACTTTGGAATACTTATATGGAGTTTTATTGGTCTAAAGTTTGTTCATGTGCATTTTTGCTTGTGGATATTGATAAGTTTGAGTTCACATCAAAGTGATTATGATTCATTATTGATATTTAAAATTTAAGTTGATTACTATTTCTTCTGATGTTTATCTTCTAATTCAATCTTCTGAAGTAAGGGATTGCTATATTATTGGTGATGCCAAATAGCTTTTGTCCATGTTTATATGGTAGTGATGCGCATCTCCATTCCATATTTATATGCGAACTTCCTGTCTTCACATGTATATAATTTTGGAAGTTAATTCACTTGATCAACACTAATGGATATACACAATTTTGGAATGATAAATAGTCTTGTTTTCACGGGTAGAAAGACTTCTAGTTTAAAATTTATTGCTGCTCAATGTCAACACAAATATAGTTTAAAAGTTGTGTCACTAGAGTCACAGCACTCCAATTTAGATTCGTGATTATTTTCATAAGAAACTAAACAAAGGAAAACACAGAATTATTTATGCTTCATAATGTAAGCGCATTCGTAAGTGTCATGTTCGATTCGATTTTTCTGATTCTTGGCCATTTCCTTGGTGAATCACTAGTCTAATGGTTCAGCAAAAAGCAAAACTTAGTTGCTTTATCTACTGGGACCTATGAAATACTAGAATTCTGGCTTCCTTTTTCCAACACAATGAAGATCGACTAAGCTTTCCTAGTGTCATTTTTGTACATTTTTTGCCCTTACCCAGTATCGAGGATGTTAGGACTTAGGAGGAGCAGACTGGGTACATGATACTTTTCAGCATTATTTGCAAGAAGTGTATAATAAAATTATATCTTTTAATGTGTAAGTGTATAATAATGAAAACAATCAACATCCATTTCCTTGCACTTTTTTTCCCCTGAAATTCATATCTTGTATTAATGTATTTGTCATTTTGATGGAGCCCCGTGGTATATCTACTGAAATCTTTACTCATCATCATCGTTATCTTCATCAATTTTTATTAGTTGTAATAGTGGTGCTGCATTGCCTGGCAACTAAGAATGGCATTATCAAGTGGTTCATTGATTTTGTTAGCAGCAAAATGTTTTGATTTTTTTTTCCCGGAAAATTAAATGTTTTAATATTTATTATCAATCATCTATATAGTTGTTATTTGTTGTATGTTCTCCTTTTCAATGATGTCCATCTGGCTCTGAGTGTTGACATGCCTAATAATTTCTCACACTAGACCTCTGCTCTCTCTCTCACAGGAAGAGAAATTAAAGGATAAACCTGGATATGAGCATCTCAATGAGCCTCTACATGTGTTGGTGGAAGCTGAATTTCCAGAGGATATAATAACTTCACGCTTGAATCATGCAGTGGCGGTTCTAGAAAACCTATTGAAGCCTGTGGTATGAATTATGAATTAGATTAACCTTGCACCCATTTGGTACTGTTAGTCCACTTTCTCTAGACTTCTTATTCATCTGTCTTTATATATATATATATAAATATATTTCTATGTGTGTGTGTGTAGGATGAAACCATGGATCACTACAAGAAGCAACAACTCAGAGAGCTGGCTATGCTAAATGGCACACTAAGGGAAGAAAGCCCAAGCATGAGCCCGAGCATGTCTCCGTTTAACAGCATAGGAATGAAACGAGCGAAGACAGGACAATAACACCTATATGATGAAAGATCTATACAATTGCTGGACTGCTAGCTGCTGGTTGTTTCCAATGGTTTCCGAGATGAATACTGCCCTCAAGAAACTGCTTCATAAAACAGTTTGTAGAAAAAACTTCTTAGCTTGCATGGGGCATTTGACGTTGTGGTGTATTAGGGAGGAATCTGCTTCCTAACTTGTGTTCTGTTCTGTTCAGTTCAATAGTATTTCATATTTATCAGTAATCACACAATTCTTTCATGTATCATTGCTTTTGAAGTCCAACTTTGTTGTTTTGGTTGTAGCAACTTTTTGTTCTATATTTGATTTTGGCACATTCTTAATAGCTGCTGTGTCATGAAAAGTGTCCTTTTATAATAATATTATTTAATATTATGAAAAGTGTTATATTTAATGTTATATTTGATTTTGGCACATTCTTAATCTGTGTCATGAAAAGTGTCCTTTTATAATAATATTATTTAATGTTAGATGAGTTGTTATTTTATTATTTTTGTAATTTTAAAATAATAGTTATAAGTTTTAATTTAATATTAAATAGTAAGGTCAAATTTGATATTTCACAACCCATTTGTTTTTTAACAGTTTGGGTGAAGATCACCCCAGTGAAATACTATCATTTCCACCATTTTGGAATAAGTGGAGGAGAATTGACCGTATTAATTAAAAATCTTGGGTAACTAAATTTTCACCACTCTTGTATTTTATAGATAAAAAGTATTTCATATATATAAAAACATTTAAATATTGTATTCAAAATACGCATTTCTTCTTCCAAAATACGTTGTCTTTTTCCTTTTTCTCTCTGAAAGCTTCATCAGCTTCCATTAATGGACTCTCGAAGGACTCACATTAACTTTTGCACTTCAAAGTTTCACTTCAAAACCCAAAAACACTCCAAAAATCATGTAATTCACTAAAGTATTATGTAGAAACTCTAGAGTATCAACCATATATTTAAGCTTTGTTTATGTAAATCTCAATTTTTGGTCTGTTTTTTCTTATCTGATTAAAGAGCACAAACATCACTGGTTCGCACCCTTTTTAGTAGAATTTTGTTGGGATTTTATGTATAACATAAGTATGAAATATAGTTAGTACTGTTTTGGATATAAAATACGTATTGTTTGGGATGTTAAGTAGGATTATGTTGGGATGTTGCGTATAACTTATACTGAATTAAATTACAAACTGTTGGGATGTTATGTACGTATTGCTTGGGATGTTAAATAGGATTATGTTGGGATGTTACGTATAACTTATACTGATTTAAATTACAAACTGTTGGGATGTTATGTACAAATAATCTATTAGGATTATATTGGGATGTTGTGTACAACTTATATTGATTTAAATTATAAAATATTTGGGATGTTATGCAGTACAAAAATAATTAAACAAAAAACCATGACAGTCC
>JAOTQH010232530.1:0-13583 GCA_025631255.1 Cornus kousa
TCCACACCGTCTTCCATGGGAATGTGGTACCATGAAAACCAGAAAGGCACACAAAAAAGGACCGGACCTGGAACATCGCCTGAGAAGAAGGCACCCAAATCAAAGAATCTGCCCCAGACCCTCCACCTCCTGTCTGTAAAGGAGAGCCAAAAACCCAGTGACATCATCCAACTCCCAATCCTGAAAAGCTCGCGGGAAACGCACATCCCAAGACAACCTTCCGCTATCAAGGCGATAGTAGTTAGCAACCATAGCATGTTTGTCAACAGCAATCCTGAAAAGCCTGGGAAACAAAAGAGCTAATGGCCTATCATCACACCATGAGTCCTCCAAAACCGGACACTCTTAGCCATCCTGCCCTTAGCCACTCTTGACTTCACCTGAAATGGCCCAGAAGAAAAGAGAGGCCCAAAGTGCTTAGATCTTCCGTCCCGCTTAACAGGCTTACTGAGCCGCCTCGGCCGAAAGGATAAAGGATGGCCCAGGCCCACCCCTCACATAAGAATCCATCCCAGTTTCTTTTAATGCTGCTGCATGAGCCCCATGCAGACTAGGCCCAACACCATCCGGCCCAACATAAGTTGAATTTAAAAAATCTTGAGAAGCACCTTTGTTGGACACCACTTGGCTTCAATAGTCAAAATTTTTTGTACACCACTCATAAACTACATTTTCTTTGTATTAACAATGTCCAATTTAGATATAAGGTAATTAGACGCTATTTAAGTACTAATTAAGCAAGCTATAAGCTCTTAGCATACTTTTGAAAGTAATGAAGTCAGAATAGAGTATTCCTGAGTGATATAGCATATATACTTAGACCTTGTAGGTATTTGATATGCTTTACCCCTGTGGCACTCGCCACATCATCAATATGCCCACATAACAAAAAGTCAAGTAGTCAACTAGGAAGTTATGTGGCACTTGCCACATCATGAGTAAACCCCGAATAGAAGACTGAAGGACTGGAAGACCTGAGTTGGGAGCAGGACTTTGGAATTTTTGGGATTGAGTTGGTACTTGGTTTGGTGATTGAAGTCCAGGGCCCTTCAAGAAGGCATACCATTCTCTCGTAGTGGTTCAGCTGACCCTTGACTTGTATAGAGAGAGAGAGAATTTGATTCCCATATATCCTATCCCCACCCTACTTGACTATATTAGCATCATTTATAAATAATTACCCTTATTACACTTAACAATTACACACCCTATCCTTATCTCTCATTACTTTATAGTTTTCTTTTTTTGTCACTATAGCAAAAACTCATATATTGCCTCAACATGAGTCACATGACATCACCTTCCTTGAAATTTACCTATAAATGATCCTTCTACCAAGACTAAGAGGTAGAGGCAGAAATGAGGGGGCAGTCACCCCCATATTCTGAACTCTCTTTATAACTCACTCATGCTCTCTCTCACCTCACCCTCTAGACCTTCACCAAAGGAGTCAATGGTGAACTTGCACACTGCCATACACTCTCTCTCTCTCTAGTCACATAAATGATTGTTATTGGTAAGTGTTACAAGTGGGACTTGTCCCACATCGGATTTGGATGGGAGTTGAAGTATGTCTAAATGGGTGGATATGCAGCACTACCCAATAGTTTAGGCTTTTGAGTAAATGGGCAAGTGCTCACCCGTTACAGTTGGTATCAGAGCCAGACCCAGTTTTTAATCCGATGTCACGTCAAGTGCCCGGCCCGGAGGGCGTCGAGGTCTGGACCTAGGTAGGCAGGGTGGCCTGACCACAGCGAGGGCGTTGTATGGATTTGGGTGGGGGAGAATGTTACAAGTGGGACTTGTCCCACATCGGATTTGGATGGGAGTTGAAGTGTGTATAAATGGGTGGGTATACAGCACTACCCAATAGCTTAGCTTTTGGGTAAATGGGCAAGCGCCCACCCGTTATAGTAAGCTTGTGCTATGTCGCGAGTAATGTCTTATGTTACACACGCACACATTTATATAAGAACCCACACCTACATACCTTAAGTTGAAGCAGTCTGAAAAATGATGATAATTAGTCCCATAAACTATTTAGAAGTGGAACTCTCTCCAAGAAGCATCTTGAAGAGAACACCAAGTCAGTGCTCCAATAGGCATTCAAATAAAACAACTCTTTCTCATTCAAATATAGAGTGTAAGGATTCAAGGATGAGAGAGACGGTGTATTCTAAACTTAACTGCTTTACTAAGAATAACATTGGAAAAGACTAATCAAAAAAAGAAGAAGAAAAGAATAACAGTGGAAAAGATTCTTTGCAGAAGTTCTGAGTGTGTTGCCTAACAAGAATTTATAGTGACCTGACTTGAATATAATAGATTAAATAGATATTTCTAAAATTTGTGCGTGTTATTTTCTTTAAAGTTGTTCTTGTGTTTGAGAATTAAGCTACATCCTCAGATCAGATAAAAAAAATTGAGGGTTTGTCACAGACAATAACTGCCCTGCTTGCATATAAATGAACTGCATTTTTACAGTCATTATGTGGGAGCTTTGTTTGATTGCTTAACTAGCACTGATAAATATTTAATTTAAATTCTGTTCGAATACTTAAAGTACTTAAATGTTTTGTTTTATGCTAATGTAAAATTTAATAATATTAGGAAGCTGAGGCGATCCTGGAGGATATCAGCCCTACTCCATTACAAGTTCTTGGTTATGGAATGGTAAGACTAGTTTTACTTATGTTACCTTAGTTTTGTCATTAATTGCAATGTACTTGCTTATCACGAGGTTTCTTTTTCCTTTTCTCGTATTCAAGATTTTTTTGAAGGATCATTTAAATCTTGAAGATTGACGGAATAAAATTTTAAACATTTTCTTTCTTTTAATCTGCTCTTGACATTTATATTAGTAGAGTTTAATCTTAGAACCCATAATTCAGAGGGTCTGTGTTCCTTGCAAAAATTTTGGACCAGAGAGATGCCTCGAACAATATGATATTTTGCACTGTTCTGTTGGTTCAAAAAGTAATTTGGTAAAATTGGCATACTCAATTTGAGTGTTTGACTATCATTATATAAAAGAGGAAAATTACAAATATTGGAAGAGAATAAAAATCAAATCAGAATAAAAAAAAAATCCCTAAACAAAAGCCTAAACATTAGCCTATAATGAAGACACAATAAATCGGCTACAATCATCGAGTCAACTTATAGATATGATTTCCAACACTCCCCCTCAAGTTGTAGGGAAGATATCAACCAAGCTTAGCTTGACTATATCAAGACGTGAAACAACCGTATTCTTTCCACAATAAGATTGCAATGCTACCGAACACACCAGCAGCCCAAATAAGGCAATAAATACTGTTGGAGATATGGAAACAGCAAACACCATGTTACCGAACACACCGGCAGCCCAACAAGACAAAGAACAATGCTACCGAATACACCGGCAACCTAAACAAGGCACAAACAGCACTGAGAGACCCTTTGCAGATGTCAAATGCTAAGGGAATACCCCCCCAAAAAAAGGGTTCTTAACTTGGGAGGAGAGCCTCCCTACACCGGAGCGATCCATCCGAGAGATGAAAAAGATCCGAAATAAAGCTGGAAATACCGGAACAACGCCAGGTTAAAGGCCATGCAATATTCTCTTGGGCCAAAATAGAGAGCTCCAACAAAATCAAACGACGAAAGAGAAATCTGAAAAATGACGCCTTGAGATGGCGTGGTGGCTGAACCTGGACTGCTGCCGAAGATGAGGCTTATGCCGCCATCTCCGGCGGTGGCTCTGATACCAAATTGAATTGTATGATAGGTAACTCTGTACCAAAAAGTAATTTGGTAAAATTGGCGTACTCAATTTGAGATCTTGACTATCATTATATACAAGAGGAAAATTACAAATATGGAAAGAGATAAAAATCAAATCAGAATAAAAATCAAATCCCGAAACAAAAGCCTAAACATTAGCCTATAATGAAGACCAATAAATCTGCCACAATCATCGAGTCAACTTATAGATATGATTTCCAACAGTTTAAAATCTATGGCTCACCAATCTCATGGATTTGGTTTTACTATTCCCGAAAGATCTTGTGTTGGTCTGAGATGAAAAGTGCAGTTCTTTTGTATATCATTTTTTAGTTAATTAGTTGTATTTTAATATTATCAGGTAAAGATTTTATGTGCTTCTTGAGTTAATTTTGTGTTTTTTGGAAGTTAAACATGCATATTTGACTAATTAATGTGAGTACTCCGTGGACAGGGTTTTATTGCAGCAGCTTATGCATTACTAGGTGCGTATATTTTCTTCCACTAAAGCTTTTGTGTGATATAGTAATTGGGAAAATGATATTAATTACTTTGTTTGAAAGTGATCTTTGATATATATATATAGATGCTCGAGTGGTTGATTACAACTAGGAGCAAGTATTTTTTAAATATATTTTTTTAGATAAGTAAAATTGTATAAAAGCGCTCAAAAGGGGAGCGCATCCCAAGAGAACTACACAAGGTCAAATAGGGCATTTAGACATTCAAAGAGTCCAAAAAATCGACCATCTCCTCTAAAGATCTATAATATCTCCCTACAACCCAACAAAAAGAGTAGAAATAATAGAGAACTTAAACATAGAAATAGGATTCTCCTTTCCTTCAAAATATCTCTTGTTCCTCTCGAACCAAATGCACCACCAAACACACAAAGGCGTAACCCTCCGAGCATCCCGTGCTTGGGCCCCCACTATACAACCTCTCTAAGCCTCGATCGATCCTCTGGAGGATTTGGGCATGACCCACAGAACACCAAACAAACCAAGCATCAAATCTCAACAATCTCTAACAATGGTGCAATGCAAAAGGAAGTGTTCCACCGTCTCCTCATCACGAAGACACATGCAACAGTTGACCACAACCTGATTCCTTCTCCTCAAATTATCTTCAGTCAAAATCTTCTCCAAAACAGAAGTTCAAGTAAAGAAGGCCACCTTAAGGGGAGCCCTAGATCGCCAAACAACCTTCCATAGGAAAGAAACTCTAGTCTCCTCCGTAAGACACCTATATTAGGACCGAACATCAAATTGACCCTGAGGAGCAGGGTCCCAAACCCAACAATCAGAAACACCACCCGTGATTTCCTGACGATACAACAACTCTAAGAAACCAATGGCATCCTCAATTTCCCAATCCTAAAAATGCCTCCTGAAACAAACATCCCAAGACGATCTCCTGCTATCTAGCCGATAACAGTCGACCACCATGGCCTGCCTATCCGTGGCAATCCTGAAGAGTCAGGGGAAAGCGAGAGCAAGAGAGCGGTCACCACACCAAACATCCTCCCTACCATTCTTGAGTCGAAATCTAATGTGTTTAGAGAATCCATCCCACCCCTTCCGAATGAGTTTGCAAACCTCCACCCCCCTTGGAAAACATCCCTCAAGAGAACACCTCCTCTCCCCTCCCCAAATCTACTCGCTACCACCCTCCTCCACAGTCTATGTCTCTTCACCCCAAACTTAAGAAGAGCCTTATTAAAAGGCACCAATCTTCTAACACCCAAACCTCTATCCCGGATTGGACTATAGACTTGCTCCCAACGAACCAGATGATACTTGAATTTGGGCCCCCCCCCCCTCCCCCCCGCAACAGAAAATTTTGTTGCAATCTTTCATTTCTCTTAGCCACAGAAGAGGGGATTTGGATTTTGGAATAAAGAGAGAAAATAAGTGGGGAGACTTGAAAGTGTGCTCTTAATCAGAGTGACCCTTCCACCCTTGGAGAGGTACTGCATCTTCCATCCTGCCAGTCTCCTTTCGAATCTTTCCACAATAAGATCTTAGCAGCCCACACACCTCGAGGATGATCCAAGGGGAAGACCCAAATAAGAAATGGGAAAGGAACCAACACAACATCCTAGGATATCAGCCAACAACCCGATGTCAGGGACCTCCCCAACCGACACCAAAACGCTCTTCGCCACATTCACCTTCAACCTGGAGATAACTTGAAATCATATCAAAACACATCTCAAATTTCTCATTTGGGACACATTCGCATTACAAAACACAAGAGTATCATCTGCGAACATCAAGTGAGAGATCTCTAGCTAGCTAGCAGCATCCCGACCTACCCTAAAGCCTCCCAGAAAACCCAAATCGACAACCCTCCTCATCAATCTACTGAGAGCCTCCATTACAATAAGGAACAAAAATGGCGAGAACGGATCCCTCTATCTCAAACTCGAAATCGGGGCACCATTCACAAGTACAGAGAATTAAGCACTAGAAATACAAAATTGAATCCATCTCCTCCATCTCACACAAAGCCCCATCCTCTCCATCATATAGAGAAGGAAACTCCAACTCACATGATCGTACGCCTTCTCAATGTCCAATTTGCAAAGAACACCAGGAACCCCACTACACAATCTGGAATCCACACATTCGCTAGCTATAAGGGTTGAGTCCAAAATCTGATGAACTCCAACAAAAGCATTTTGAGAGTCAGAAATAACCCCATCCAAAACTCTCCTAAGTCTCGCTGCAAGAACCTTGGCAATTAGCTTGTAGATGCATCCCACCAAACTAATAGGGCGAAAATCCCGAACATCCACCGCCCCCACTTTCTTCAGAATGAGAGCAATGAAAGTGGCATTCAGACTCTTCTCAAAACAACCCTGATCATAAAAGGCGTGAAATGTACCCATCACCTCCCCTCTAACCACGTCCCAACTCTCCTGAAGGAATCTCATGGAAAAACCATCAGGACCTGGAGCTTTATCCCTATTACAACTCTTCAAAGTGTTCAAGACTTCCTTTTCAGAAAACGGCTCCTCCAACTAGGAACACTCCTCACTAGAAATAAAATCAATCTGAAGCCCTCTAAGCAAAGGTCTCCAACCAGAGGTTTCCGTGAACAGCTTTGAATAGAAATCAGCAATACCCTTACAAACCTCCTCCTCCTTACAAAACAACACCCCTTCCACTCGGATCCTCCCTATATGATGCCCCTTCTGCGAGCATTGGCAAGTCTATGAAAGAACTTTGTTTTTTTGTCTCCCTCCTTTAGCCACAACGCTTTAGACTTTTGCCTCCACGAGATCTCCTCCATGATAGCAATTTCGGCAAACTCCGCCTGGCACTCCACCCTCCTACTCCTCAGGGACTCCGCGAGGTCGCCCTATTCCTCCAAACAATCAATCTCAGCAATCTCAGATAAAGCCCGATTCTTCCTTCATTCCAAGTTCTTGAAGATCTCTTTGTTCCATAACTTAACGTCTACCTTCAAAAGCCGCAATTTTCCTGCAAGGTTATGACTTGGAGTGCTAACCACCACATAACCGTCCCACCACGCCTAGACCCTGTCAAGAAAGCTCTCTACACGAAGCCACATATTCTCGAATCTAAAAGGGGATCTTCTTCGCATTCCTCCACAATCCAACACCAACGCGAGATGGTCAGAGATAGGACGCGCCAAAGCAGCCTGAAGCACATCAGAAAACTTCTCCTCCCAATCTCTAGAAATGCGGAATCTATCCAACCGAGAAAGAGTAGGAGGAGAGCGGCCACTAGACCAAGCAAAGGACCCTCCCTCCAAGGGCAAATCAATCAACCGAAAGTCATCAATGAAACTTGAGAAAAACTCTATATCCAAAGTCCACCTACCCCCGTTAGATCTATTAAAGGGAGGGTTGACAACATTGAAGTCCCCTCCAACACACCATGGCAACGACCATCTCCTATTGGCTGCCCACAGCTCTTCCCAAAATAAATAACGCAAGTTGTCCTCTGTAGGATCATAATCACCAGAATACACTCACTGGAGACCATCCTCCACCAAAGAGAGAATGCATGACACTGAGAAGCTCCCAACATGAGAGTCCACTTTAGAAAGCCATCTACTATCCCACATAACAAGGATGCCTCCTGAGGAGCCTATAGCATCAAATCCAACCACTCCACACATCTCCCACTCCAAATACTTCTAACAATCAAATACGACATCGTGGCGATCTTGGTTTCCTACAAACACACCGCATGACTACCCCAATTTCGGACCACTGACTTCACCACTTTTCTTTTATCCGGGTCATTGAGACCCCGAACATTCCATGATAAAAATCATACCTTTATAGGGAAACAATTGAGTTTTCTTTCTCTCTTCTCTTCCCTCCACCCCTCTCCCTTGACCCCCTATTCCTCCTTTCATAAGTAACATAAGAAATGGGAGTCTGCTCCTCCCTCACACCTCTCTCTGAAGGAAATCCTCCCCTACTTCCCACATCATCGTTGTGCTGAAAATTGAGAATATCATGAAACAAACCCATCACCTCACTCATTTTACCTTCAAAAGTCACTCACAATACAACACCCACCTCCACACCCTTATCCCTCACCCACGCCGCCTCCATGCCTTCAGCTCCCTCACCAGCAACACCTCCCATACACTCCCCCTCCGGTCCCACAGTAGTCAATGGATTAAACAGACCTTCATCGAGAACAGAAGAAGAAAGAGAACTGCCAGCCATTGGAGTCCCAAACTCCTCATCCGACACATCTCCCTTGAGCACCCGACTATCAATTAAAGGGAGATAAAGCCCTTTCAAGGCCAAGTGCAGTCGAAGTTCATTGATGAAAACAACAGCAACATCATTATTAAGATTGATCTGAAAATCTCGCCCCACACAGACAGTGACACCCTCACAATTCTCATTAAGAGGGAGAATCTGAGAGGACCCCTGCTGTTACAAGGACGTCCCACATGAAACTCATCCACACTCTCCTCATCAACACCCAGCTCTGTATCAACCTCAAAAACTGGTGACAATCTTCTGGACACAGAAGTCAAGACTCCCTTCTCCACCCCCGAAAACCGCCTCAACACCCCACAAGGAGTAGAAGAAGAGGAAGGTCAGAAAGAGAATGTCCAGTCATAGAATTGGACTTACCCGGATCGCAGTCGGGCTGTTTACGCAATACCCATTTCTGCTTATCCTTACGAGTCCACCTTCTAACTGCTGGTAGTTGAATCTTCTTGGTTCTCAGTCGGTGCCCCTTCGAATGAAGTTTTGCACGCCGAACAGCTCTATGATCAGAACTGGGCAAAAGAAGAGAATGGGGCAGATCAAGATGTTTGCCCAATGGCCCAAAACGGTTACACAAAGCAGGCCCAGAGAAACCAGAGCCCAAAGAGTGATCCAAAGGCTTAACAATATGCAAATTGTCTGCATTGGGCTTACTAGAACAAGAGAGAGTGGGACAGGCTTGCCGGTTTGGCCCACAAGACAATGGGACAACAGATTCAGATCTCATCCCAGCCCGTGCCCCTGAACATGAAACATCAGATGTGTGACTTGTCTCAATCGGCCCACAAGATAATGGGTTGAACATGCTCTCAGCTACAGGCCTAGAAGCAGGCCCCAACTCATAATCTAAACCACAGCGCAACTTTGAAGTCTAGGGGCCAGCACGTGCCGAATGGTTTGAAAAAATATGGGTGGCAGCTGTATCCCATCTTGAACGGGAAGTAAATCTGTGCCAGCCACGTGTGTGGCTGCCCCTTCTGCCCCACTCACGCGCTGATGGCGCGTGGAAAACGCCATTGCGTCTTCTCCAATCCCACCACAGCTCTGATGGATGAGATCCAAGACCTCCTCTCTGTTTCTCTGAAAGACCTGCGTGCCGGCCAAGCTCCGACAAAGATGCGACACTCATCCTTTTTTGAGTGAACAAACGTTTGAAGCATGCAGTGTTTTGGATCCATAACGAATCCCTCCTTTTTTTCCATTTTTGAAAATCAATCACCCCCTTGGGACCCTTTGAGAGCATACTCAGCCATTTATCCTCCTTTAGCAAGTGAGATCCATTTCCTCCTTCAAGACTGTCGGTCGTCGGAACAAGCTCGGGATGGGTCTCTTTTTTTTTTGATAAGTAAAATTTTATTAAAAAACGCTTAAAAAGGGGAACGGAACCCTAGGAAACACAAAGGCCACAAAGCACCTTAATAGATTTATAATCTCTCCCTGAAACCCAACAAAAAAGAGTGGAAATAATAGAGAACTTAAGCGTAGAAATAGATTTCTTCTTTCCATCAAAATAAATACAAGCACTTAAAATAGTTTTCTGTTTATATTTCTGTTCAATACTTTTATAGTTGTCTTCCACGATTTTTGTGTTTTGGAAGCGTTGCATGATAACCTCATTATCAATCCCATCAAATGTCTTTCACAATATATCAATCGAGCAATCTAATGATGTTGACAAAATCATGTTTTCGACTTTTTTCCAAAAGTGAAACTTTTGTTTTGCAAAATGAGCAAGAGAACTTCTATAATTCTTTAACTTCGTGCTCTTGTATTAGAGATAGATTGAGAGTGAAAGAGAGATCGGTTTGGCTGAAATGGATCTTGGTGTGGATCATGAGAAAGAGAGTCGTAGAGAATTAGGAAAAGAAAAGAGAAACTGTGAAAAGAAAGGGCTAGTAACCCGTTAGACTAAATAGCTTTTTTGATCATTTTTAGTGGGTAAGTTTACAATTATATATACATATAAAATTAGAATAAAAATTTTTGGGGACTCTCTGTGGTTCCGCCACTGTTCTTTATCTCTTAGTTAAAGTGAAATCAGAACACCTTAAATAGTATAAAATTTGGTTGCTTATTATTGACTTTGGGATGAAAGTTTTGTAGAATTATTGGAACTTAATTAAATTATTTCTGCATGTTATGGTGACAAGGATCTATATGTTTGGAATTGTCTTTTTGTGAAGCATTGACTAGACTAGATTGATACTACTAGGCCACTAGCCCAGATGGTATGATCTCTCCTCTCCAAACGGGGAGGTTGAGAGTTTGAGCCCCACAAGTGCATGTTGTCGGCGTGTGCGGTTGATATAGAATTATAATTGATGTGGAGTTAGTTTCTCTTAAATGCTAAATGACCTCGTAATGATTAATTTTTTGAATATTTAATTCTTCAAAATAAGGTCTTTATAAATTCAAAAGGTTGCCAGAAGTGCCATCTCTTTTTTGCTACAAGCACAACCTAAATGATAATTGGTCTGAGTGACCGCTTGTTTTTCTTGTGCTGTCTTATGAGGTATGTAAACATTCATTTTCTTCAAATATTGCACAATAGCCAAGTCACCTTAATTATTTGTTTTATGGCATAACAATTGATATCTTTTAACCATTTCAAAAGAGTAGTTTGAACCTCACCAAAATTAACTGTTGCATTTTCCTCTATTCCCTCAAAGGTTATCTGACTTTAAGGAATTTGGGGAAGTAATCGAGGCAGTTAAAGATAAAGGGGTTGTGGTTGCTGTGGCATCTCCAGATGACGTTAATGCTGCAAACAAGGAGCGGTCTAACTTTTTTGATGTGAAGAAAGTCTTGTAATACTTCCCAAAGAAATTATGTGAAGGAGGGGCAAATTTACCCTATTTTTGCCAATGGTGAGATGCTCAGTGTCGTCACAATTGCTTTCATAGCGACCATTAAATGAAATGATCGCAATTTACGTAGGAGGACGGATGAGGTGACTTCAGAGCATAAAATGTGTACAAATATTGGTGACATTTAAAGCTGTTGTATGTTCATAAGTTATAGGTTTCCCTCATTTAATTTTCACCTTAAATATGGGCATGAAATTTTCATGTCTTCTTTACTACCCTTTTCCCTATTTGATTTAATGAAACTTGTCCTAAAGCTTCAAACAGTGCAAGATACAGTTTATTGCTGTCTACTTGTGTTATCATTATCATTTCTTAACATTGCATCGAAAACTATTGAGATTGAAGAAATTCTGGATGACCCATCATTCACGTGTACTAGGCTTTCATTTCCACTAGTACGAGTTACGGTTTGAATGGGTACCTTGTTGGATCCCATCTTATTCGATCAATGGTGCAATCAATGGTATCTTTTCATTCTACTCTACTTCCCTCTGCCTAAAAGTGATGGATTGTATGTAGTGAAGGGATACTTTTGGACGATGGCACACAAGTCATTAATCTGAGAGCACAAAAGGTACACTGAAAGTTAATCAAAATATTTCTCCACAGCTGACTTAGACAGTCTTTTACTTGTACCCCACATTAACTTGTTAGTACAGGTGAAACATCCCAGATTGTCATTTTTTTTTGGTGGTAATTTTTTACTCATCTGCACAATATATATATATAGAGAGAGAACATGATTGATGGGTCTGACAATTTGTTGCAATCCAAATTTACCAGGGGGGAAAAAAGAATATTTGCAGTCCCATTCTGTATTAAAACTTCTTCCAGTAGAAAGACTCCTGACTATTTACATATTCGGATCAGAGATTCAGATCATATTTTTGTCTTTTTAATGGTGAAACAGTGGAGATTAAAATGAGGAAGATAAAACTATGACAAAAGTGAAGGACTGACTAGGTTTTACGACTCAAATCATTTGCTCGACCACCTTCCAACAGGGAGGGGACAATAACTTCGTCTTGAGGTAGTATGAATGTGATGTACAGATTTTTCTTTTTCTTTTTTTTTTCTTTTTTTTTTTTTGTGTTGTTGTTGTTGTAGGGACTTGGCATCTCCTCCACAAGAGTGCAATGAACCACAGCCTAAGCCCAATCATTTTCCATTCTATTCTGACACAACCTTTGGAATCCTATGTATGTGTTTCACATCTCTATTATTGTTGTCACACCCACCAGTCTCTACAAAAAATTTCCAAGCACTTTTGAGAAGTATATCCAAGATTCCACATAAATTGTAAGTTATATATTCGACTTTTCTTGAGTCCAAGTTCATTAATTTTTCATTATATATCTAATGGTGGCACCCAAATCTTGTTGGAAATTATCATTTTGCTCTTGGAGCTAAACTTGTTATTTTTTAAAATACATCGACAGCACCATAGAGATAGAAGAGAGTATTTTACCGCTAGTAAGGAACAATTCTATTTTTAGAAATCTTTGTTAAAAGTTAGGCTCCCTCTGAGGAAGGGAGATCCCTTCTATGATCAATCCATATAAGCATCAACAACTGGTTTCCTTATTTTATTTGATCAGATCAAAAAAAAGACTTTGGGATGCAACATCTATCTCGTGTCTGGTAGTGCATGGTTCTACTCTACAAGCAAAACTCAATTTCTTTTTGAATAAGCGTGTGCTTTTTCAATTGAGAAGGTCAAAGGGAGAAAAAGAGGCAAAATTTGGAACACAAATATCATTTGATTCGTCGATTCTAAAAAAAGAACCGGTCAAGCCCCTAAAGTAGTACAGAAAAGAAAGAACGAAAGACTTTAGCGCAAAAAATGGTTAAATAATTGCCCACTCATTATCCTAATTGAACAAAAGGACTTTTTTATATGTGAAATTACTCACGCGAATATTTTGATTGGATTTAACCATCAATCTCTTGTTTAAAGAGAGAGAGAGAGAGAATATACCACTTATTGTGCCAACACCAAAAATTGATCATAGAGGGCAAGTCTTGGCACAATAATAAAGTTGCACTATTGTGATCTAATCACGTGTTTAAAACTAATCTTCAGATCCGGTAATGACGAAAGTCTCGTGCAATAGGTTTATTCATTTTTCACTTTCATAGTATGCCCTAACCTACCCACAGTATGATCTAAACATGATATG
>JAOTQH010232539.1:0-13583 GCA_025631255.1 Cornus kousa
ACTTCACCTTCCATCTGAACGCCTCAAATACAAAACATTTTCTCACATATGCACAAAATATTGAATTAACAAAAAATTATTTTACTTCTACATCCCAAGTATGTTCCATTTCAACAGCTCAAATACATTTTCACATGCATGACCAATCAAATAAAAAACGTTTTCACATGTATGAGAAATTAAATTTGACATATATATCATTCATTTCATTTCTTTGCATGTATCAATCAAGTATATCCTAGACAAATGACGATAAAAATCCTCGTTGCCACAACAGAACATATATGTCCAACCAACTTATGCTAATTTCACATACATTTTCTGAAAATGTTGGGACTAATATTACGCAAAATTTGGGATTTACGTTACCAAACAGTTGGGATTCACCTTATGAAATAGTTGGGACTCACGTTAGGAAAAATTTAGGATGTACTTTTTTAAGAAGTTGGGATGTGATTCACGAATACTTTACAAATTCTTTCGGATTTATATTATGAAAATTTTGGGATGTACGTTAGGAAAATGTTGTGACTCACTTTACAAAAATATTGGAATATAGATAAGGAAGAATTTGGGATGCTTATTAGGAGAAAGTTGGGATGCAATTTACGAAAATGTTGCGATGGAAGCCCAACTACCAAACATTTTCTTGACATTGTAACACTCAAACACTCTTTTCCAGCCATTCATGTACCCTACAAATCCTCTCATTTTTTATCCTCACAAACAAACATTAAAATGCCTAATAACTGCACAATAAAATAACGATCAATTCAAATTCACCCATAATTTTCTATTTCTGGGAAATTGTGTCTGTATATATTTGTTTCTGCCATTCAGTTCTCATGGAAATAAGATGATTTCCTTCAAAATCAAATCTAAAAATTATGAATCGTACCTGCTTAGGGTTGGAATGTACGTTAGGAAAATGTTGTGACTCATTTTATAAAAATATTGGAATGTAGATAAGGAAGAATTTGGGATGCTTATTTGGAGAAAGATGGGATGCAACTTAGGAAAATGTTGTGATGCAAGCCCAAATCCAAGCATTTTCTTAACATTGTAACACTCTGAAACACTCTTTTCCGCCCAGTCATGTACCCTACAAATCCTCTCATTTTTTATCCTCACAAACAAACATTAAAACCCCTAATAACTGCACAATAAAATAGGGATCAATTCAAATTCAGCAATAATTTTCTATTTATGAGAAATTGTGTCTATATATATTTGTTTTTGTCATTCAGTTCTTATGAAAATAAGATGATTTCCTTCAAAATCAAATCTGAAAATTATGAATCGTACCTGCTTAAGGTTGGAAATAAGGTGTTTTTCTACTTCGATTTGGAAATACAGTCCCGCTTAGCTTTGGAAATACACTGCTGCTTCTTTTTGGAAGGAAATCAAAATCTGCAATTTCATTGCCACTAATAAAAGCGCTGCTTCTATTTGGAAACAATTTGTAGCATCCAAATTTTGGGTTGATTCATACAACAATCGCTGCTTCCGGATTTTATATGGAAAGAAATAAATTTCTAAAATGGCTTCATTCATATTTTGGGAGAGACGAAGGCTAGGGCGGGATTTTATTTCAATTTCAAATGTCACCTGAAATGAGGGAAGGAAGAAGAAGAAGAAGAAGAAATAAGGGAGGGAACAAAAAGGGTATTTTTCTATAGTATATACATACATACATATATATATATATATACACACCAAAATTCTGTATTCCAAAAATATATTTTTTACCCAAACATGGTTAACACTGTTCATTAACCCAAAATGGAGGAAATTGGGCACTGTGGGACTAGAGGTCATCCTGGTCCTATCAATTGCCGCACATCTTGGTGTAGAATTTTTTTAAAATCTAGTAAACTGATATTGTTTGATCAATTAATTTCCTATAGGCTCAAATACTATACAAATACTCTCCTTCTCTGCCAGAATTTCAATTTACCAATGACTCTTTAACCAGAATATAAATTAGTAACGTCCTTAGATCCGATTGAATTTCTTTTAACTAGCCTCTTAGAGTGAATTATTAATTTGGTCCATATTCAGAAATTTAGGAAATTTAAAATCAGATTAATTTTTTTGATACCACGTCCATAAACCTCAACTTCTCCCCCCCCCCTCTCCCTATTATATGTATACAATGAGACAAAGAGAGTGTATTTTAGCAAATCCACCTGCTAAGCGCCAACTCAAATACATTCAACCGGAAGCTAGAAACATTTCAACAACATGGTCCAACCAAAATTAAAAACAATATACAACCAAACCAAATAAACTTATGTTGTGTGTGAAAATACCGAATTGGTACTTTAGATTTAAAATTGAAGAAAATTTAGTTCAAAATTTAGTTAAATTTTAACTAAATTTCTTTCAAATTTTAAATTCAAGCTACCAATTCGATGATCCCAAATATAAACATAAATACAATTGTACCTTATTTAAACTATTTTGCTGATATTTACAACAAAAACACACATACAAACACACACACACACACACACACACACACATATATATATACGAAAGTGTAGGGGTCCTTTTTGATCAAGACAATAAACAAGTAAATAATGGCGATATCATAAATACAACTGTGAAGGAAATAGAGAAAGTGCTTGGTGTAAGAGGAGGAGAAGAAAGGCCAGTCCTCAAGATTGAGATGGTAGTAGGGCAAGTATCTAGTTTCTTTATCACAACTCCCTTTTCTTAGTCCTTATTCCTTCATGGGATAGAACTATTTATAGGTTCAGATCCCATTGGTCATTGTCCATTGGTTTCTTTTCATCATAACTCTTTATCAGGATCACGTAGGTAACTCTGACAGTTTTGGAGCCTAAAAAGTCCAATCCTTCCCTCGAGCCTTACACCACATCGCCATATTACTTTTATCCCAATTGTGGCATTAAATGTTTATTGACTGTCAGTTAGTCGAGCCTGACACAGCATTAAATGTGATTGTAAGGGTTACTGTTGCGATGTGTATACTCTCATCATCTTGTTAACTGAGCTTGCTAAAAGCGAATGCATTTCTTAACTTATCATCCACCAAACTAAAATCCTCCTAAGTTTCCTAACTTTGGTTTCTTTATAGCTGTGAAGGCCCTACCTTCATTTCATGTTATATATGAAACCTTAGTATTCTGATGGCGAGCTCCCTAGGGCTCTATTCTCTTGATGCATTTTTGCCTGTCATGGCTTAAGGGCTTAAGTGGCTTGAGGGTTGGTCCCTTGAGACTTGACAGGACTGGTGTAATACCAGGGCTTAGAGTCCTTAAGACTTAATGGGCCTGGTGCGATACCAGGGCTTAGGGTGCTCGAGGGTTGGTCCCCCGAGACGAGCTTGGTGCGATACCATGGCTTGGGGTGCTCGAGGGTTGGTCCCTCGAGACTTGATGGGCCTGGAGTGATACCAGGGCTTGGGGTGCTCGAGGGTTGATCTCTCGAGGCTTGATGGGCCTGGAGCGATGCCAGGGCTTGGGGTGCTCGAGGGTTGATCCCTTGAGGCTTGATGGGCCAGGTGCGATACTAGGGTTTGGGGTGCTCGAGGGTTGGTCCCATGAGACTTGATGGGCCTGGAGCGATGCTAGGGATTAGGGTGCTCGATGGTTGGTCCCTTGAGGCTTGATGGGCCTGGAGCGATGCCAGAGCTTAGGGTGCTCGAAAGTTAGTCCCTTGAGGCCTGTTTTCATTCTTTTTTTGACTTTTCAAATTGTCACGAGGGCTTGTATTGACTTGTCAATGTGCCATGTTAGCTTTTAATAAATGACACCCACAGAAAGTTAAAAGCAAACTAACATAACAAAGAACATACTCTTGGCTGTACCAAGTACTCCAAAAGTTATCTTTTAAGGAGAAGAGATCATACTAACTGGACTAGTAGCTGTAGAAGCTTCTGGTGGTTCTTCAATAAGGATATTAATATCATCACCAAAAATTGGAATGTCAATATCTATTCCCAAAGTAAACTCAAAAGCCACCTTCAACAGAATTACAGCTTCACCTTTCAAAAATTTCTTCCACGTTGGGGTTTTCTTAACAACCACCATCTTTCCAAATCTGCAAGTAAACTTCAGCATTCCCTATGAAACTTCACCACCCTTACTTGTTACCAGAAAATTGATTTCAACACAGCCTCCTAACGGCTATACAAGGTCGAAGATTTCCTTGATTGTCGTGCTCAATCACCTGACCGATATACCAATCTCCTAGCGTACACTCACAGTACAACTTTATTACCACAATCACGCCGTCACATCGCACTACATAATCACCTATGTTGTAGTTCACATTACAGTTCCATACAGGGTTGATCCCACCGTCCTTGTTCTTTGGAGTTTGTTTCTCAGTATCCAAGTTGCCGGCTAAACAAACCATTGCATAGACCTTCATCCTGAACATTTACTGGATGTTCTTCAGGTTGTTTACTAAATTTAGGGTTAACTGGAAAGCTATGCACTCCATTTCTTCTCTAGGTCATATATATTTATCAATCACCACATTAGGGTTACTTTTACACTAATAGATAGATAGTACCTTAGTTGCCAAAAAAGAAAAAAGAGAGAGAACTTGTGAATTTCCACAACTGAGTGTGACACATTGAGAGTGAAGCAAAAGACCACTGACTTGTCCTTGCGTATATGGAGGGTTACCACTGATATCATAGGATTAATTATGGTACATACAGGGTGACTTCCCTTTGCGACCTAATCTGAAAGTATATGATACGATTTTTTGAATAATGTGGAAATGCAATTTATGTATTCACATTTGTTATTTCACAATTAATTTGGAGCTTGCATGGAAAGCTCACATTTGGCCCACCATTTGAATTCAATGTGGGCAAAATACAAATTTAAGAATTTAATGGCAAGATTAGTTTCACCATTTGGCAAATCAAATTAATATGATAATTTTCATTGCAAACATCCAAACTAATCCAAGAAAGGGTAGGAAAAGCATTTGTTGCACTTTTAATTGGGGCATTCGATCATTTTAGCACACCACGCCAAATTTGGTAAAGGGACACAAACCAAATTGTGGTAGGTTATCGATTGCTCCATATCTAGGTGGAATTTTTTGTTCAAATCTACAAAAATGACATCGTTTGGGTTGATTAATCTACCAATATTTGTCCAAATAGTCTACAAATACTCCGATTTTCCATTAGAATTTGGATTTACACATTAATAACCCTCTAATCACCCTCTAAATTAGACATTCGCTTATATTCGGATGGCATTTCTTGAGAACAATACTTAGATCCTCATTAGTAAGGATCTACACCATGCTGACTGCTGATGTGAACCAATAATAAATGGATATGCCACATTTAATTATCAAATTAAATATGATGGGATGGATACCCACTTACCAAATCAGAGATAGTGATTTGATTGGCATCTATGATTTGATAATTAAATAGAATGTGTTCATATATTATTGGTCCACATCAACTATAAGTATAGTGTAAATCTTCACTAGTGAGGACCTAAGCATTGTTCATTTTTTGAAACCAGACTTGGATGTATTATTTGACCCAAATTAAGAAAATTTAATTGTTACCACGTCCATAAACCTTAAAAAAAGTCAAAAAAATATATCTGGAGTAAGTTTAAATGGTATTAACTTTTCTTTTCAAATGAATGGTTCTAAAACTTTATCCATTAAACCTTGACCAACTGAGATAGAGTATTTTCGTAAATCCACCTCCTAACTAAAAAACATACAACCTATAATTAGAAACATTTCAACAATATGGTTTTGACCGGAAACAAAAAACATTTTACAACCGAACCTTATAGACTAAATACAATTGCACCTTATTTAATATATATATATATATATATATATTAAAGCAAACTAAAAAAACACACACACTAAAACTGTATCTCCTCCTTTTCTTTTCTTTTTAAATTTTTTTTTATTTTTATTTTTAAATGAAGAAGATATTATACCAACTGAATTAGATGTGAACTAGAAGTGTGGTGGTACTTTAACAAAGGTCAATATCATCATTGAAAGTTAAAATTTTAAATTATATTCTTGAAGTAGCCTCAAGCACCTCAAGCACCTACGACACTATATCAGCTCCATTCTTCAAAAAATTCTTCTATCCCGGGGTTTTTCAGGAACCACTGTCTCTCCAAAGCTGTAAGCAAACTTCAGCATTCCCTGCGAGTCTTCACCACCCTTTTTCATTGGAAAACTGACATAGACACTGCCTCCTAACGGCTGCATATGGTCGAAGAGTTGTTTAATGGACATGTTCACCTTGCAGATATATCGGTCCCCTAGCATACACTCACAGTACAACTTTATGATCACCATAATGTCGTCACATCGCACTACCAATTCACCTATAGTGTATTTCACAGCGCAATTCCATATAGGGTTGATCCCACCGCGCTTGTCTGTTGGACTTTATTTCTCTGTTTTGGAGTTGCCCGTTATAAAAACCTTTGCATAAACCTTTGTAGGGGTCCTTTTTTATCAAAACAATAAACAAGTATATAAGGGTGATATCATAGATACAACTATGAAGGAAACAAAGAAAGTGCTTAGTATCGGAGGAGGAGAAGAAAGACCAGTCCTCAAGATTAAGATGGTAGTAGGGGCAATGTATAATTCTTTCTATTGTAGCTCTCCCCTCTGCCTTCATGGGGTAGTTCTATTTATTGGGTCAGATCCCATCGGTCATTGTCCAATGGTCTCTTTTATTATGACTTCGTTAGGATCACGTGGGCAACTTTGAAGGTTTAGGAGCCTAAGGAGTCCAATCCTTTTCTCGAGCCTTGCACCACATTGCCGAACTAATTTTATCCCAATTATGGCATTAAATGCTGATTAACCGCCGGTTGGTCGATCCTAACACAACATTAAATGTGATTGTAAGGGTTGCCACAACAATGTGTGTAATCCCATTATCTTATTAATTGGGCCTTACTAAGAGCGAAGGCACTTTTATAGCTTCTCATCCACCAATCCAAAATCCTCCTAAGTTTCCCAAACTTGGGTTCTTTGTAGCTGCGAAGGCCTTACCTTCCCTTCGTGTTATGTGTGAACCCGTAGTATTCTGATGGCGAGCCCTTCTAGGGCTTTATTCTCTTTATGTATTTTTGTCCGTGTGGTATTAGAGCTTGAGGTGATTGAGGGTCACTTCCTCGGGGCTTCATAGGACTGATGTAATGCCAGGGTTTAAGGTGCTCGAGGCTTGGCTCCTCGAGGCTTGATGGGCTTGGTGTGGTACCATGGCTTGGGATACTCGAGAATTGGTTTCTCGAGGCTTGATGGGCCTGGTGCGATACTTAAGCTTGGGGTGCTTAAGCGTAAGTCCCTTGAGGCTCGGTGGGCTTGGTGTGATACCAGGGCTTGGGGTGCTCGAAGGTTGGTTCCTCGAGACTTGATGGGCCTGGTGTGATACCAGGGCTTGGATGCTCAAGGGTAGGTTCCTCAAGGCTTGATGGGCTTAGTATGATACCAGGGCTTGGATGCTCAAGGGTAGGTTCCTTGAGGCTTGATGGGGTTGGTGTGATACCAGGGCTTAGGGTGCTCGAGGTTGATTCCTCGAGGCTTGATGGGCCTAGTGTGATACTAGGGCTTGGGGTGCTCGAGGGTTGGTTCCTAGAGGCTTAATGGGCCTAGTGTGATACCAAGGCTTAGGGTGCTCAACGGTAGGTTCCTTGAGGCTTTTGACTTTTTAAACCGCCACGAGAGATTTGGTTAGGCTTGTATTGACTTGTTAACGTGCCATGTCATCCTGTAATAAGTGACACCCATATTTTTTTCCCCTGCACCTGCGACGATTCATAAGGCATTGGTGCGCGTGCAAGCCTAAATGGCTAAGTCATTGATTTATTCGAGGGAAATGAGGGGACGTGAGATTTGAAAGGCCGCCTCTAGTTATCAATGCGCCGTCTGTTGGCACTTTGATTGTTTGGGGTTCCCGAGGTGAGGGAACTATTTAATGGGGGTAAGGGATGTCTTGAGAGGTTGCTTATGAAGGAAATTTTGACCGGAGAGAAGATTTACCCTCACTGTACTTGCCCTTGTCATCATTATCGCCAGCGAAGGGAGAGTTTGTAAAGCTTGAGATTGTGTGCGTATGTTAACCAAGGCTGTGGGACTACTACCATGGTGTTTAAAAAATAAGAGTTAAGCAAGAAGGACTGCCCTCAACCGAAGGTGCCACCAGACACAGAATGGTGGCGAGCCCCTTTTTTTGGGAAGAATGATCTATTTTGGCATCGGGCAAAACAGGCTATGGTTACTGGCGAGCCACTAGAAGTGGTGGAGTTAATGGAGGAGGAGGTGGACATTACCTTAGCTCCACGCATCCTTGCAGACACTATTGCGAGATTCGGTGTCAAGCAATGGAGATACCCTTGGTCCTTTGTAAATTTCGTCAATCACATTAGTCCCGGCCACGGGTTGGAGGCATCGACGGATATGATCCTTACAAATCCAGCATATAAGGTGACTTTGGAAGCAACGAGCCTTTTGCCTTGTATTAAGTTTATTCACTGCTTACACATTCCTCGCGATATTCGCAGTTTATAGGAGTTGATTTTATGGTGGAGCTCGAGTTCTCATACTTTTGTCACTGCATGGGGGGAGTTTACACCCACGATCGAGGATGTGACTCAGCTATTAGGGCTGCCTTTTCAAGGGATAGAGAATCCTGGCTCGTGGGCATTCATGAAAAGCGAAGAGGCTTTGGATCAAGATCTTGAGGCAGGTCTGGAGAAAACTAAAGATTTCAAGACATTGTGGGGCACACAGGGTGTTTGTCATATGGATCGAGGCAAGGGCACGTGCAAAGCCACACTCGGTGCTTTGGTGCACTACTATTTTAGATATTTCCCTATGTCAAAGAAAAATCTCATGGATGAGGGGAGGAAAGGTATTCCAGGGCCTTAGATTGATCACTCTTCTGGTATCGCAGCTTACTTGTTATGCTGGCTATCAAGATACATATTTGAGGGCACCTCAGAAAATGTTCCCCTACCGCGCCTCCTGGACCTTGCAGTGAAGTTAGCGAGCAAGGTGAAAGTAGCACTCGCGTCTCTATTTTTGGGGATATTATACCATCGCCTCGATATAGTGGGAGAGGACATGATGCGCTCTATGGGTCGCTATGTCCATGCCTCTTATGCTTCTACCCTCTTCCTTCAGATGTTTTTGTATGAAAGGTTCAAGTTGTATGCCCCAACCTCTGCTAACTTGGCTATGGACGAGGAGGTCGTACGAGGTATAAGGTGGCAAGGGCGCTCCCCTCGACAATGGTTGGGGTATGCCTTAGATCAAAGCTTCCAATTTATAGCTCGCCTGTATGCTGCAGTCCTGCCTAGGGCATTAGCTATGCCTATGTACTTTGACAATGACGAGTATATTTCAGCAAGGGGTTATCGACTCGAGGTGCTGGTGTTTTTGTTAGTTATCACCCTGGGCTATTTGCCTGCGATATAAGAGGGTGGCCAAATACTGAAGACATACAACCCTCAGAGGGTGCCCCCTAATTTGGTTATGAAAAGGGGGTGCCCTCGCAGTACATCTTTATCGGGTGCGAGGATTCGTACGACAGTAGTTTTGCAAGGTTCGTAACAGCGCACATAGGACTGCTACGAGAAGGGGTGGGCATTCTATTCTTACCAAGGAGAGACAGGGTCCCTAGGTGTACAAAGGCAGCCCACTAGTTCTGGGCGGTAGAGCTAACGAGCTGGCAAGATTTTTGCTCCATCTCTGCCCAGCAAGCAAAGGCACAAGTGATTTACGCGGGGGACTACTCACTGAGGCCCCCTATTGATTTCGAGAGAGGCTTGCATTGTAGCTTCACACCCGAACTACCATTAGTCGAGGTGCAATAGGGGGGACTCGTTATAACCTATCACGTCGACAACAATTCTTGAGGCGAAAGTGACTCGAGTGCCTATCCCTAGGCATAAAACAAGGGCCATTTCTCATGTAAATGCTACCCCCCACAAAGCGAGTAGTTATGAGTACTGCCATGCCAGCCACTACTACTACGAGGGTGGAGAGTGTGAGGCCTCTAGCACCAACCTCATCTCGACCCATGGCATCCTCAAGTAGGATTCCACTCAGGGATGAAACATCAGAGAGTGTGGAGACAGACACTTCATCTGAAGATGATGGGGAACAGCCGCTGACTGGAGAGCATAGATCGATGGTTGCTACCTTAGGGCCAAGTCGAAGGGGGGTGCGCAGGCTGCATCAGGTGCAAGATAGTGGAATTGACACCACCATCCATGACATAAGCTCTGGCAAGGTATTAGCTTTTGACAGTGAATTTCCAAACTTGCCTATTTTTGACTTTATACAAGCCTTAGGTGAGACTGCTCTGTATTATTATGCTCAGGAGGATACATCCACAAGAGCACGAGAAGAGGAAATGGAAAACTTGGCGTTAGATGTCTCACCTTTCGTTATCATGCGAGATATGTCGGTGCGCACCCACATAGCTGAGGTGGCAAAAGATGATGCAAGAATATGCGAGGGTGACAGAATTACCTCGTAATAGTGTTAACCTTGTTGAGGAGACAAGACTTCCAAGAGAGAGGGAAGACATTGCTCGTGATGATGTCCAGATAAGAGATGAGAACCAGTTGAAGTCCCCAACACCTGAGGTGTCGATTCATTCAAACGAGCATGCGATGGAGTCGCCCCGGGGCGAAAATGTGGGAGCATCCTCTTGAGAGAGTGTGGATGAGGAGGATGACACAAAGAGAGCCCCACTCTCACCCATGGGAGTGCAAGAGTCCTCACAACCTGGGGAGGAAATAGAGCAGGCCCTCTCTGAGAGGGATAAGGCACCTACCAGGAGTGGGCTGCCCTTGCCCTTAGAAACACAAGGGATGGGGCAAGATTCCCCTGTGAATGAAAAAACATTGTTAGAGGGGAATGAACAATCCGCCCCCATGCTGTAGGCCTCGTGAGATCTCCCCGAGCCATAGATTGATGCCAACATGGTGGATGTGATGGATGATCAATCGGGGAGAGTCTCGCCTCGGCCTGATGAACAAACCTTGGGGGGTCGTGAGGGCGATGAAGTGGTTACCGTTAATCTTGAGACGCAGTCAAGAGATGACGAGAGCCACATGCCACCCACGTAAAAGTTAAATGGATGGGCATGCCATTCCCTCGTAGCTATGTAAATCTACTCAAGACAACTCTCTGTCATCACCCCGAGGTGTCTCAATTTTTGTCCTCGCGCTATGCATTTGTACAACAGTCAATATACCTGTGCCTTGGCAAAATTTTAGAAATACTTATTGAAATTGAACAGGGCTTAACCAACGAGGACCTTGTAAAGGAGGCCACACTCTTGTTGGATGATGTGTAGCGGCTCGAGGTCCCTGTCTCGTGGTTGAGGAAGAGGCTATTCCTTGCCCCGTGCCTTTAAAAAACAAAGTGTTCGCGCGGTTTTACGCCGGTCGATGGGCTATTCGCGGGTGTGCCAGAGTATTTGTACAAAACACACAAAAATTGATAATTGAACACCAGCCTATCCCTTTTTCTGATGGCTGACTCTTAAGCGATTGTGTGGGAGAGAGACTAGTAAGAACTCCCAGTAAGGTTCTTTTTTGACTTGTTTGTAGCAAGGACTTTTATAAAGTATTAAAAGAAATAAAAATGCAATGAAAGTAAAGTAATTTAAATGAACTGGCTGAATTTAAATTGACTTTAAAATAAAGATGGCTGAAATGAAATGGACTAGAAAGTAAACTGGCTGAATTGAAACTGCATGGAAAGTAATGGTGCAATGGAATAAAATAGGCCGAATCAAATTGACATGAAACTAATCAAAGATTTGCCATTGTAAATAGCATAACATTGCAAAAGAATGATAAGTTACTGGAACTCAAATTCCTTGAATGGAATCTGCCATTTGGACAAATGAATTGAAGATAAAAATGACGTAGAGTCATTTGATGAATTTTTGATTCATGTTGATTTGTGGTTGGTGCTGGATAATTTGGTATGAATTACAATACTTCTATTTATAGAACTTTTATCTAAATATTTCATCATTATTCCTTGCTAAAATATCTCTTTTCTGTGATTTTCTTCATTTTGTTATTCAAACTAAGTCACGACCCAGTATTCTTCCACTTCCTATCTCATCTTGCTCCGTCTTACTTCAAATAAAATGTCCTTGCTGAAAACTCTCCTTGATATGGTCAAATACTGGTTGCTAAGAAGTTGCCAGAAATTTTCTAATTTTTAACAACTTCCTTCCCTAAACCTTGCAGCTTTATCCTTCGTTAAATGGCTCAATAGCCATTTATATCCTTTACCTCACATGACTGCCTTTTTTTCGAATTTCTTTTTCATAAGGGTTCAATTTCCTTTATCTTAACTAAATCCCTATTTCATAGGGATTTAATTCCAACTGAATCTCTAATGTTTCTTTTTCAATTAATAACCAAATTTGAATTAATTCAAATCCCTGTTACAACATATCTATATGTATATTTTCAGCAACTACCTTATTGATAAGGTGGCTGAAACATATTTACTAGATTTTCTACCTTTGTCTCTCTATTGGCTGACTCTTCTTGGAACCATGCTTAACATTTATCAACTCCTCATTGATCCATGTCACTACTGAAGTGGCTGCCAAGTTTTGGTGCCAACCCAAGGGCTCGCATTGAACAGTTAGAGGGAGAGCTTACCTAGGAACGCGAGAGTCTAACGGTGATGGTGGCACACTCGCATGAGCTAGACGATGATTGCTCACTATTATCATCTTGCATAGGCTAGGCTTTTTGCTCGCCCTATGGGTGTAATAGGCGAGAAACTTATAAATGTAGTTATGGCACTTGCACATGTAATTTGAAAAAGATTGAATGAAATAAGTATTGTCACATCTCGCGTTTTTGGCCCTCCCTTCTCTGCTTGCCTCTTTTTTTTCTTTTCTTTTTTGAATGAAAAAAAAAAGGTTTGAGAGGATAACATTATATTTGTGCGATGATGAGCATTGAAAAGTATGCATTTAAACCTTTAAGCTTGAGTATTCTAGGACCTTTATCTATCTTATTTTTTTGCTTTAAACTAATTTTGTGTTATTTCTCTTTTTAGGTCAATAAAGCTAAAATAAGATAAAAATGGTTTATTAAGGCATTTTCAGAGTCAAACTAAGTCTTAGTGAGAATCCGGAGCAAAAAGAGGCTGATTTGGAGCAAAATGAGGCTAATACTGAAAAGCTGCCAAGTGAGATCGATCGCAAAAAAGTAAGATCGATCAAAGTTGGATCGATCAAAAATAAAAGTTGGATCGATCGAACATTTGCTGGCAGCGAGCTGTCTTATTCCCGCGCGCGCCCGAACTCCCACCTACCATATAATACGGGATTAGATATTTTTGGGGTTATATTCCTGACTTAGTGGCTAAGAAAATGACCTTCTATATAAAGGGAAGTTACCCATTTGTAAAGGAACTTTTTATCATTTTATTTTTACATTGTAATTTTTATTTCTTTCTCTAGAAAAGTTAGAGATTAGGGTTAGAAGAAAAGAGGGAAGTGGAGGCTCATCTCAAGAACACATCTCTAATTC
>JAOTQH010232559.1:0-13580 GCA_025631255.1 Cornus kousa
ATACTCATATGTGTGTATATATATACGTATAGTTTATTTCTTGTAAACTACAAGCTATGTATTATATTGATGTTTTAGTATGAATTCAAGCAGGTCATGTGGAATTCCGAGTAAATTCTTGAAAAGGCATGGATCGATTTGTCGTCCCCAACTTCCCAGTAGTCTCAGCATTGCAGGTTTCCGATGCAATTGCAGCGTCTCAGTCTCGCAACCGGCCGCGCCGGAGACTTCTTCAAGCTCCTTAAAGTAATCCACGCCATCAATTGATCACTATTTCACATTTTCTTTCAGTTGTTCATTGGTTAAATTATGCTTTAAAAAGAAAACTATTATTTTGATTCTAGATGATTTAATTTTGTTGGCTTATTTATGTTATTCTTATTAGGACCTAACTGAAATTTAACGTCTTGGAGCAGGGCGTTTTTTAGTTTTTGTTTAATTTTTAAAATCATTTCTTAAAAGCTCATTTAGTTGGCCATCATTAGTTTCTTGCTATGAAGCACAAATAATTCTGGGGGACGTACTTGTACGTGTTCATGTCTCTACCAATGCTTTTTAAACATACCCATAATTTTAAAATAATATATTTTCATTTTTGACATTTATCTATACCTTTTCCAATATCATAATATAATTGTTAAGAAATATTTAGAATTTCTTCAAAAAAAATGTATCTAGATACATATCATGAGTAATTTTAGTCCAAAATTTATTCATACTATTTTTCGTATTTTTTATAAATAAATAATTATTTTGGTAATTGAATAATTGTTAGTAACAACATTATACCATAAAGAGGAGAATTTACTGTCGCTTTATAAATTGTTTTTTTCCTTCTTCTCAATTATTTAAATTTATCCATAGATACATACACATATTAATTTTTATGCGTCTCTACATTAGTATTATTATATAATATATTGATGTGTCCTTGTTGTATCTATACCTAATTGTTCAAGAATTTGCTGAATTGCCGTGTTCTTATCTCACATCCTTGTCCATGCTTCATAGGTTTCTTCATTCTCGTACTGTTAATATGATGCTATTATCAGGAGTAATGTCTGCCTTCATCCCTCCCCCCCACCCAGAAATTGTGTACACGGTGTTAACATAGTTATAGAAAATTCATCAACATGTATCTATAAACTAAAAAACTAAAAATAAAAAATCTTCATATGGTTTTTCATACAGAATATCTATATAATAAAATACTTAAGAGATCTAACATGGAGGGTTTAAAAAATGTAAAGAAGATGATAAAAGACACGTGTGACGAAAATGCGACTATAGTTAGAACCACCGTGGGGGAAACAAGTGAATTTCCAATTACTATAGACTTGGTCAACATTAAGCCTATGCTTTTTTGCCTTAGGGATTGATGACCTAACAAGAAAATCAGGATGACATTCCATGGTGTATATTATTTGTTGATGATATTGTTTTAACTGATGAAACTAGAGAAGATTAAGTGCTAAATTAGAGGTTTGGAGGGAAGTTCTAGATTTAGAAGGGTTTAAGATAAGTGGGAATAAAATAAATATATAAAGTGTAATATTAGTAAATCTAGATGTACAAATAGGGATGTAGTGAAGATTAAGGATGAAGAGATGCTAAAAAGTGAATATTTTCGTTCTCTAGGTTTAGTCATTCACGATGAAGGAAAAATTGGAGATAAGTTAAATGGAGGTGTGTGTTTAGCATATTCTGTGATCGTAATATCCCTCAAAGATTGAAAGTTTTTTTTTTTTTTACTATTGGGCTGACATTCTTTATGCGACAAACTGTTGGGCAACTTAGAAACATCATATGCATAAAGTGAGTGTGGCAGAAGCGCAAGTGCTGAGATGAACGTGTGGTAAGATAAGAAAGGATAAAACTAGAAATGAACAAATTCGTGATATGTTGAAGTAGCGCCAATTTAAAATAAATTGAGAGAAAATAGATTAAGATGCTTTGAACATGTGTAAAGAAGACCATTAAATGCATCAATTAGGAAGGACGGCATGGTCCACATTGCGGGTAACGCTAGTGGAAAGGAAAGAACAAAATTAACATGTTTAGAGTTAATGAAAAAATATATTATGACATGTGGTTTGACTGATGTTATGCCTCAGATAAGCAAAATGGAAAGAAAAAAAAACGGGTTCATATATCTGACCAAAGTAGTTGGAGAAAAAGCTTTTTTGAGGGGGGTTAAGTTTTATATATGTAAGACCATGTTTACAACTTTACATCCTACACAATATTTAAAAACTAATCAGTATTTATTAAGAAAAAATAGTAGTAGCTTCTACGCATTTTAATGAGAAGCCTGTCCTAGAATTTCTCATGGTTAGCTTTCAACAACAACAGTAACCAAGTGTTGGGATGTCTTTTAAGGATTGAGACCACAGTACTTATTAAAAAAAAAAGAGAGAGAGAAAAGGATTTAGACCATAGTACTTATAAAAAGAAAAGAGAAAATGATTGAGACCATAGTCAAAACAGTCATCTTAAGATCAAGTTGGCATAAAATTATATCAGAAGTAATAATGACTGGAAGTCATAATTCTATTTTCATAGCCTTTGGCATTTAGGAAGAGATTATTAGAATTGAAAATTTTCAAGGACCATGCCTATTATATGAAGGGATGTAGAAATGTTAATATATTAGTTATAGGTGATGCCATGGCACTATGAACTTGGTAGGATTAGTAGTTAGGAGGCACTCAAACTTAATTATGTAACTTTTACAGTCGGATGAACTTAAGGGCCATTAGGTTTTCTTTTTCGAGTCTCATCTGGATTCTATTATGATATAAAAATTATTATAATTTTCAATGCAAGGGGCGAGCTAGAGTATTTACTAGTAGTACATTTTATATCTGTTATATGAACACGTTTCAGGTTTTAAGATAAGATGTGAAAAGAGAAGTGTGCACTATACTGAGGTACCCTGATCCCTTTGGATTCCAAAGATGGGCTTTTTATGGATTGTATCAACCTCCAATTTGGTTCCAACAGTTGGTCTAAAGCTTTTAAGAGGAGTAGTTTTTTTTTTTTTTTTTTTTTGTTGAGAAAATTGAAAAAGATTATATCCAGTGAGTTAAAAAAATAAACTACCCATCAATCTTACCACATTGTTTTGTCCATTCACGTGGACTGTGTAACACATACTTGCTATAAGTTTGCAAATCTGTTGCCTTGCATGTATGTTTGCTTGATCCTAAGTCTTAACTTAGATTATGGATATTTTCAGGATCTCTGACAATGACACTGCAATCCTTTCGGTTGGGCCATATACCCTATGGAATTAAATATTGTTGCATCACGACGTTGAAAGATTCTTTATGCATAGTGGTTATTGCAAACATCAATGTGTATACTGGTAGAAATATGAGTCGTGTTGGCAAATGTGACCTGGTAGTTACTGAAAGCATAAATGTGAACTGTTTACCTGCAAACTAATTGTCTATGAATGGAAACTGGTAGGAATATGAGTTGTGTAGACAATTTTTTTTTTAATGAGTAATGATTTGTATAAAAAGCGTTCAAAAGGGAAACACATCCCTCAAAAGGCATGTGTAGGCAATTTCCTACACAAAATGGAGTTGTAGTGTGTGTCAAAGTGTCACTAGTCACGAGTCATTCATCTACAACCATGGAAGATAATGGAGATGAAGATCAATGAAGAACACATTGCAAATCTCTCAAGCTCAATCAAATATATAGGTTAAGGTAAGTTGAGATTATAGAGACCAATTATGACCTAGATTTGATCTTTAAAAGGTTCAAAATTATGTTTTAATCATGTTTAACAAAATTGGAGTTTTTGATTAACTGATTTCAAAACAGGATTTTTATAAAACAGTAAGCGTCCATCATTTGAGAGTTTGAAAGAAAAATGGTTCAAAATTCAAAATGCCTCGATCAATGTGTCGAGTGATTGAATTTGTCTAGTGGTGCTCAATTGAAGGGTTGACCAATCTAACCTTATGGACACACTTTTATGAAACTCTTTCAAATCAGAATTCTGTAAGGATTTTAGTTACCATATAGCACGGGTCACCTATATTGGCTATAAATATGGGGTTATAGTCAATTTAGTGTATCTTTCATAGGAGCTTTTAAATCTCTAAATATGATTGAGAGAATTTATATATTTAGAGAGAGAGAGCTTTGAGAATCAATCTATAAGGTTTCTTCATAGACTACTATACTATATGTGATTGAAAGAACCAAAGCAAGTAGTAGAATTGAAATTATCCATTAGAGCATCAACTGGGTGGTTTACAAAGAGCAAGTTGATCGGATGTCAGTAGTTGTGTTTGAGTCCATGAAGTAGCAGATTGCGTGAGGAGCGAGTCTGTCGATGGATCAACAGCCACAGGATATGGAGAAATCTTACGTGAGTTTTAGTTGGGAGGGACTAGGCTATTCTTGGGTTATGGTAACTTAGCATGTAACCTTTTTCTCATGTAGTAAATTTTGATCTGCCTAGACTAGGTCCCTTCATTTTTTCTTGTTTAGGGTTTTCCATGTAAAATTAATATTGCGTCTCTGCTTTATTTTATTTATAACTTTATGCGTTTGTGTGGTTGCAATTGAGACATTTGACTGACTAATTAATTGAAATTCAAAAATTAACGGTAATTTTAAAAGTTAGTGAATTGTGAAATAATATTCATATGATCTATACAGCCCCCTCTAGGTCTAATTGAATGCGCACACACTGATGTATTAGAGTCTCGGGGAATGGTCCCTACAATCTAACAATCAGAGAATATCGATTGTTGAATTAACAAAAACCGTTCTTATTACATATTTTGCATTTGTCTTGTCTATGTTATAGTTGGAAGGACAGTCTTCGTTTTACCCACTAATTCATGTTAGAATGTATATAGGAATTGGGCCATTATGTAATTAACCCATAGTAGTTAGGGTTAGTGTGTAATTAAGGCATATTGTGTAAATTAGGGTGAGAGACCCTTATTCTGTATAAAGCCTGATGGAGGAGGCTGAAAGCAAAATGAAGTATACGAATATATGAATCTCTGTTCTCTCTCTTCGTCTCATGAATCGCAACAATTCACAAACAATGGAAAAGATATTTATGGTGGTCAGCTTACTTTATCACTCATTTCTAACTTATAATTTTAAGTTGACAATAATCAGATGTAGGGATGAGTTCATTGTCATCCAATTTTCTTTAGGTTAAAAGGTCGACACTTTACAGTTACTCTTTCCTTTTCAATTTCAAAGGGAACTGTTCTTCCTTTACTCCATGATGCTCGTTCTTTTCATCTTTTTTAGTTTTTAATTTACAGGAAGAGGATAGTGTCTGGAGTTCAGCCAACAGGATCTATACACCTTGGGAATTATCTTGGTGCGATAAAGAATTGGATCTCACTGCAGGTTGGGTATATTTTTATGCCAAACAGGAAGCAATTTTTGCTATGAACATTGATTCTGTTTTCTATATATGTAATGATTATATTTTATTTTATTTCATTTTTTATTTTTTATGTCAATGTTTTTTTGTCTCCCTTTTAAAACATTAATGTTTTTGTATCCCTTTAAAATATTATTTGGACCATCCTTTTTTGAATATATTTTACAATATGTGAACACATTTTTGTTCTGGCTTGCCCCAAGTTATGAATTTTTACATTATTGTACTTGAGGACTGCGGTAGGGGCTATTTCTTGGTGTAGTGGTAAGAGTCGCTTGACAAGTGCGAAGGCGTGAGTTTGAGTTTGAGAGCAAGGATTATTTGCAAAAATAATGCCAAATGTTAGGTTTGTCTTCATTCTTTCCTTCCTAATAGGTGCGGCCAGTACGGGCTAATGACATTTATTTGTTCCAACTTGACGAGTACACTTGTTGTTTGAGTGGTGGTTAGTCACTACCTTATAAAGTACCTCAAATCATAATTTTGGGCCATACTTCCATTTGTGGCTCTAATTTATTGATTAATGTAGTTTGGGATAACATGCTTGAAACAGTGTTTTAATGACCCTTCTGAATTGATTGGTTTCATTGGCTGGATGACCAGCTAGACTTCTAAATGAATTTCTGATTTAAATCAGTGTTAGTTGGAGACTCATTTGACCCATGTGCCCTAAATGATTCTGGTAGTTTCTTATATATTTTTAAAGTTCATATTTTATGCTCTAGTAGTGAGCTGGCAGTTAAATCGGCTTGTACAAGCCCATTGCTTTTCAGTGTTCGTCCTCTGGTCAGGTTTATTTACAAGATTGTGGTTTCAATTTGCAAACTTCAGTGTATATTTTTTTTCAGCTTCTGCTCCATCTGACCATTTGGGTTTCCATTTTTTTATCTCAAGGGTAACTGGTTATACAAGATGCCTTGGGTTAAAATATCCGTTTGGAGTTTATTAAATTTCACTCATATGTGTTCCATGGATGGCATATGGTTTCTTCTGAGGTGCCACATTGTGAAATTGGCTCACATATATATATATATATATATATTTTTTGTCTCTTCTAATATGAAAAGGTCAACTGATCTCATTCACATGTATGAGATCAGCTTATTGTAAGACATAGCAGTACATCAAATGGACAAGTCTAGCATACATGAACAAAGAAATTTCCAGTTCAGGAATATTAGCTTTGTTTCATAATCCAGTGGAATTCATCTGTCACACTTTGTTTCAAAGGAATTGCAAGTTCAGGAATATTAACTTTAGCAGCCTTGTAAATCCACGGGGAAAACATATCATTTTTTTATTTTTTATTTTATTTTCTTATGTAGCATAGATTCTGGCTTTCAATATTTTTATCCTATTTGGTCTTTCATGCTCTGGTTTCTCCTTGCAGAATACATATGATACTCTCTTCTTCATTGTGGACCTACATGCGGTATGTCCAAAATACCCTTTGAATTTCAAATTAAGTTTTTAGAGTAATTTTCTCTTGCTGCATGTGATGTCACTTGGCAGAGTACATATAGAACTGTTTATCACTTTATCACATATATAATACATGAAAAGTGTCATCCACTTTGGTGCTTTGGCTTCCTCTCAACTTGTGGGACATTATCCAATCAATTTCCAGATCCGTATGTCCTTTGTCTACCTCTTCATTGTTTTGATGTCTTTTTTTTTCTAAAATATTACACTTTTGAAAACGTTGCTAGCCATGTCTTATTGATATATTTAGAACATTTTATCAGTGTCTTAAATTTAATGGTACAATTACAACATGCTGTTTATTTTCCACACGGCATCATAATGATCGGTTCTCGGGAGGTATACCATTAGTTTGATATTAATTTAGCATCAGGTGTGATGTGAATGAGGTTGAGAAGTGAAAGATAAGAAGGGAGATAAGGCAAAGGTGTTATAGCCTTCAAGTAGAGAGTTAAGTGAAGGCTCCCTAGTATGGAGGGTTTGATTTTCCCGACATCTATTGACACTGTCCTAAACCCTTATAGTAGAAAAGTTTAATGGTTACTTGTTAGGATGATGCCTTAATTCCTTTTTGTACCTAAACATATTCTTTATAAAATCTATGTAACTAGGCTGCTGTAGGATACTGGAAGAACTTAAGAAAATTTTCTCCAGCCTGTCGAAAATCAGCTAAAATCTGAAGGTTCATTTTTAAGGTAATGTAAAAGAGATGTGGAATTATTTGTATACGTATCTTAATTAGAATACCACATAAGAAGTGGTATCACAATTTGCCATCAATAATATTTGGCTAACAACTTCAAAACATATCAGCATTGAACTATCAATGAGTAAGGTAATACTATATTAGCAAAGTTCTTACAGTATTACGATCGAGGTAGGCCAACTATTGATAAAGAATATTGGGTAAAACATTGTAAAAACATATTTATACACGTGATTTAATTTGAATGGTATTTCCTACCATTAATTGGTAAATGGTAATTCACCCAGTAACTAAATTACAGTAGGACGGAGGAGCTATTATTACAACTATAAAAAGTTTTTGTTTGGGGTTGGTTTTGGGGGGTGGGAGGGGGCAGGGCCCCTCTTACCAGTTTCGTCCCTGTTTAATTGTATGGAACACGAGGTAAATCAAAGATGTACGGGTAAGGAAAGAGAACTTAAATCCTCTTCTCACCTCCCACAAAACCCAACAATACACATGAAAGCTGGTAAATGAGAATCTCCTCATGTGAGAGAAATGTATCTTTCATCCTGTTTCCTTTTTCTTTGAATAATTTCTTCTTTGGTGAAAATAGTATAAGTCGAGAAAGTTTTATTTTAGTTTCACTCCAACATGATACCTTATTGTAGGTTATTATTATTTTTTTTCATATTTGTTCAAGTTTTTTAACCACTTCTGTTTTGTCACTCACAGATAACTCTACCATATGACACGCGGCAACTATCTAGAGCAACAAAAGACACAGCAGCCATCTACTTGGCATGTGGTGTGGACACATCCAAGGTCTGGCTCATCTGTTTGAATTTATGCTAATTATTTTGTTGCTTATTGCAAGTGATGGGACTAACTTCAGCTTTTGTGCATAGGCTTCTGTGTTTGTTCAATCTCATGTGCGTGCTCACGTAGAATTGATGTGGTTGCTGAGTTCTGCCACCCCTATTGGTTGGCTGAACAGAATGATTCAATTTAAAGAGAAATCTCGCAAAGAGGTGTGCTTTTTTCTGTTTAAGGTTTTATATCCATATTTATCTTTAGCTAATATCTTTTTTTTTGATAAGTAAGAGTTTATTAAAAACACTCAAATGGGAGCGGAACCCAGATATACAAAACAAAACAAAAGGCTAAAAGGCGCCTTAAACCTTCAGAGATTTATCTTTAGCTAATATCTTGACAGTTTAGAATTTTAATTCCTCCTCCTACTACTAAAGATTTATAATGTCAGTTACATTGGAACCAAAGGGGCCATTGCTTGGTTTAGTGGTTAAGATTTGGGTTGTCAAGTGTGAAAATGCAGGTTTGAGTCTGATGGTAGCCCTATTTTGCAAATAATAATGAAGGTTAGCTCTGTACCCAATCTACCCCTTCCAAACAACGACTACTTTGGTCAATGGGCCTAATGGACTGTTATGGAACAATGTGCAAAAGGGTAAAACCATCATTTTCATGGTCTGGTTCTTTGATTCTTCAATCTATGCTGTTGGAAGAATTTGACTGATTGGCTTCTTTGTCTTGGGGACTTAAATAGCTAATAGGGATTCATATGTGTGTCGGAGCATTGGACGCGTGTCCGACACTCTGTAGGCGCACCCCCTTTTTTTAATTTTTATTTTCATTGGTCGGACACAGCCTTTGGATTTTTTTTGGAAAAAAAAAAGGGGAAAGAATTAAGATATATGCGTGTGTGTGTGTATTCATTCAAATTTCAAAGTAAGACATACGAAGTGAGACAAAGAGATCAATAGATGTCAAGAATGAAAAATCGATTGAGGGAGAGGGAGAGGTTAAGAGATGGAGGTTGAGAAGTTCGGCTGGAGGAGAACTTCTATCTGCAACTGAAGAAAAACCAATGGTGAATGAACTACCTAAGGAGGAGCGAGGAGATAAGATTTCTCCTCTGTTTGGTTACCTTTGGATATTTGGGCCTATGACTTAGTCAATTTTTTGGATTCTTTGGGTCCTTAGACCCGGTTCCACTCTTGTTTATGGGATGTGTTCCCCTTTTGAACGCTTCTCAATTGATTATTATTTATCAAAAAAAAAAAAAAAATGTAGTGGTTTCAAATATAACTATTCTACCTTCGGATATTTGAGCCTATGGAATATTTTTTAAGAGAAGTATAGACTATTTGGGGGACCTAGAGGTTAGGTTTATGCATATAGATTATAAATTGAGTAAAAATTTTAAATTTATATGTAATAAAAAATATAATATTATTTAATTGTTGTATCCCCGCCGTTTCCGTGTCCTAATTTTTTTGAAATTTGTTGTATCGTCATGTCCATGTCGTATCATACCCGTGTCCCGTGTTCGTATCCGTGCTTCATAGGCTAGAATGCTTCGGTAATATTCAAATTTGGACGGGTAATTCTTGACATAGGCATCACCACTTGCACGTCACTACGAAGCACAATTTTGGAATTAGAGAGATCAAGCTTATGCCATATATGTTGCTAAATTTTCTTTTAATTCCTTCCCCTTCCTGCTGTTTAGACATGCTTCAGCACTCAAGTTCTTGGATGTGAAGATTAGTGAACAAAAGAACTAAAAAATTTACATTTATTTATATTTTTGATTGACCAAAAGCCGGGGATGAAATGGAGGAAATCTGGAGTAGATTCATGTGAATCCAAGTCCAGACCCATATTTTAATGTCACGATCCATATCCAGATCCAAATTCTAATGGGATCACATGGGCATTAAAATCTAATCCATATAATACAAACATGTTTCGAATAAAAAAAATATGCTTGAATTGGGTTGGTTCTCACATAACCCTGATCCTTTAGGAGTATTCATATCCATATTCTACTTGAACCTAACTTATCTTTCAAGGAAGATCAATCTCCAGCATATATATAATTGTTTATAAATCTGGATTCAAAAGTAAAATCGAAACCTGTTATAATTGAGTTTGGATCAAATTGGATCTCGGGTCAAACGCACTCCATTTCAAGCCTTAGTCAAAGGTGAGACAGAACATGCCCTGCTGATTGAGCACACTATTAACAGGTTGAACAGTCTGAACGGAGGCTCGATTGATCAAGGATGCTCCAAAGTGTGTGGATCTAACAAATTAAGGTTACAGAACGATTAGACTTACTAGATTTTGTAATAGTGTACTAATTTCCTATTTCGGATTGATTTTACTTTTTTACCGGAACTTGATCAAAGGTGTTCCAATGTCTATATGTACAAATGAAAACATTATTCCAAATATATATAAGCATGACAGAGAATTTCAAGCCAACTAGAGATCCTTCCGGAGAAAATTATACACTTTGTCGGTTTGTTGTGAAGAACGAATAGCCGCAATTTCTACCATCATTCTTCTTGATCAAAGTCATACCCTCTATTTTTTCCTTTCACTGCTTGATACCCAACGCACTTCTCACTGTTTGTCCTGCTACATACGCTCGTACTTCACTTCTTTTGTTTAACACACATTTAAAGGGAGTTTTTTTTACTGCTTTAGCCTACAGTGCATTAAATGCACTGTAGATACAATTCGCCAATAATACATTTTCTTTTTCACTCAATGCATGCAAACTCCAAATTTACCGCCACAAATTCAGTCACCTCTCACATACCATCTACCTCTTGCAGTGGCATGGATTTGAATCCTGGAATCAGCATTTCTAGAAGTATGGGTTAGGCTGCCTACCATGTACCTTTCACAGACCTTGCTTAATGCAGGACCCTTGTGCACTGGGTACAACCTTATAGTTGACGTGGTAGCATCGAGGTCCCTTGGTTGTTTCTGTTAGGGCTTTTCATGTAAAAATAGTGTCTCTCTTTGTTGCTTGCTTGATTGATTGGTGACTAATTAATCAGCTTCATACAGTTGTGAACAAAATTGTGATTGGAATTTTGAATACTACTGGATGGAAGAGACATATTCAGCCTCCTCTAGCTTTGTTGTTCCATATATTTTTTGAGAACTTTCTAACTATTTACCAAAGCTTTCTCAATGCTTTATCCAGTTTTAATCATCTTCATTCTGCTTTGCTTATATAATCTTCATGTGACTTTTCTGTGAAGAAAAAGAAAAGAAAGCCATCATAAGTATCGTCTGAGAGTGTTAGTCTCACTATTATGGTTCTAAAGTTTACTGAAAGTTTTTGCAACTTTAATTTGGATTGTACTACCTATTCGATTTTTAAAAATTCAGGTGAAAACAATATGGCTGAATATTCTGCCAAGACTGAAAATTTTTGGACTTGGAATTTAGTTTAAAACTGCCATTTCAATGAAAAGGCTATTGCTTATGTTGTTACTGTTACCATTGCAATTGTTGACAGACGTAAACAGAGTATTAGGGTTATTTCACATACAGTGGTTGCTCTCAACCTTTTAACTAGCATTCTTGTACTTATTAGTGCTAGCTTGTACTACTGCATCAAATAATGAGCCCCAAAAGGGTCATTTATCTGCCCTTTACTATTTTGAGTTGAAATTGGGCTGATTTTGCAGAATTTGGTAAAATCCCGCCACATATTTCAAAAGATAAAATAGATTGTTTGCCAATTTTGGTCAACTAATTGGAGCATTCAGAAGATATTGATGTGTTGAACTTCCAAGTTGACTAAAAATTGCCGAGTTCAAAACCTTGCTCATGACAGACACTCTGCTATGCATTTTATTTAATTTAGTTCTCTCTTGCATTTTGCTATTCATCTTAGTTCTTCCTGTACACAATACATCTTTTATTACTCTAACTTATAATTTGACTTCGATTCTTTTTCTTTTTGTTTGTAGGGAGATAAAAATGTTGGGGTTGCCCTTCTGCTTATCCTGTTTTGATGGCTTCTGATATTCTTTTATATCAGGTGGGTTTCTGTCTCTGCAGCACAGAATATTGGGTCATGCTCGAAATTCATATCTTTATGGATATGTTGTTTCATCTGGATTGTGTTCTTGCATTTTATTTTTAGACTTTGAAAAGATAAATTAGTCCTCCATTTTGAATTATTGAAATATTGGTTCATCATGATTGTTATGATAGTACACATAACAGATTGAATGGCAAACAGGTAGCACTTTTATGTGTGCTTTCTTGACTTCACATGTTGATGATTACCCTGAATATACATGTATCTTATTAATTGCAGCATTCCTCTGCAGTCTGACTTTGTCCCAGTTGGCAAGGATCAGAAGCAACATCTAGAGCTGACTCGAGACCTAGCTGAGTGTGTTAATTATATGTATGGTGGAATGTCATGACCCTGGAATTTCCCTCCTTTTCTTTTTTCGGAAAATTCATTTTTTCGTCTTTTTCCCTATTTCGTCTTTTAGTCATTTTTCGTTTTTCCTTGCATAACCTCATTTTATGTGCTCAAATTTGAGTCCGGCTTTGCATACATCCATGTTGTATGATTCCTAAGACATCTACATTTACACTTTTGTTGAAAAACATGTTAAAAGTTTACTTTCTTTGTAAAGTGCATGAAAACACAACTTTTGGTAATTACTCCTAACTTGAGGGATTTTTGTGTAATTATATAAAATAATTATTTTTAGTTGGATGGACCTTTTTGTAATTTATTTTAGAAGATATTTTGAAAAAGGACTATTTTGCAATTTTTAGAAAATGTGACAAGTGTCACATTCTCATTGGTGCCACTTGTTGGCAACTGGGTGGAGAGACTTGGTACCATAGATCTTTAACATTTGAAGGGTGGAGATTCACCCATGTGTTGACTCTTGATTGGTCTACATATAACCATTGACTGTTGACAAGTGTAGGCCTAGGATTTAATCTTGGAAGGGCCATTGGATTAGTGACAAGTGTAGGTTCAATATTTGATCTTGGAAGCTTACTTAGATGCATGACAAGTGTAGAGCCAAGAATTAGTCTTGCAATTGTGTGTGTGTGAGAGGTAGTGCAAGAGCACATAGTGAGTGGAGGATTTCTAATCTTTCCACTCACCATTTTACACTT
>JAOTQH010232616.1:0-13573 GCA_025631255.1 Cornus kousa
GCTCTTGGCTTAATCTAGAAGTAATCGCTTCCTTCCTCCTTTAGCCTCCCTGATTATCTCTCAAGAGCCTCTCTGTTTTCCCCTCAAGACCCTCTCTATTTTCTTCTCAAATCACTATTACGTGAATAGGGTTTTCCAACCCTAGCAGACGTAAACAAGAATATATATATATATAGGCGTCTAAACCCTAATTCTGATATAACAGCATATATAAGCTTTAGTTTATAACCTAATTCCAACCCCCAATTAAGTAATAAGTCGGCAACTACATACAAAATAATAAAACCCTACACCGTAAAGGTACACAATCAAATACACAATCAATTTAATTAAAATGCCACATAGACATAAAAAATAATAATAATAATAATAAACAGATAACTCAATTAAATAATTACATAATTAGCAAATAAACAATTAATGAAAATAAGCAACTAATTACACAATTAAACAATTAGTTCAAATAAATAACCAAATAAATAATTAAGTCAAAGAAATAAACAATCAAATAAATTAACAATTAAGCAAAATAGCAAGTAATCAAATAAAATGCAATAAACCATTAATTAAATACAGAAACTATACTTTTAAAATTAGGGGTATTACATTCCTCCTCCTACACTAAACATCTACTCTATTTTTTTCGTATTTGTATTCCTGATATCATTATTGTATACTTTTTTATTGATTGATCAAAAAGAACCCCTACAGAGTTTTTTAGAGTTATAAATATCTAGAATGTGTAGGAAGTTATGGAGAGTGATCAATATGTCAATAAATAGGCAGATGGAGCCATTTGTGTAATCAACAAGTTCTCCAATAGTGAAAAGCTCCAAGAGTGTGTGTGAGAGACTTAGGTACTGTCATGAGGAGTTTGGCAGAGGCGTATCTAGAGCCGTGAAGAAACTCTAGGCTAGTGACGTACTCTTTCTTTAAAGCGTCTGAAGAATTTAATCAAATGGGACATCAAATAGTTAACTCTCAACATAATTTTGGAAGACCTAGAATGTCACGCCTCCTCATCACACACGTGTTATGCGCATGGCATAACCTCTTTACATAATTAGGTAGGGGGAGTGACACTACTATGCCACATGACAATCCTTCTGTTTGAGGTCTTTTTCTCTTTACAAGAGAAAAACTGCTTTAGTTGAAAGCATAATACCTATATGCATAAGAAAATCTTTAAATCTATTTGGTTTAGTTTTTTAGAACATTTTTATATGAACAAGGGATCGAAAAAAAAATGTATAGAAACTTATTTGATTGCAGTCTTTAGAAAACTGTCAATTGAAAATTCAGTTCAAAAGGATGAGTTTTTCGAGAACTCTCTTCTATAGTTCTATAGATACAACTTTTCTGTTACCATCCATTCTCAAAAACTAAACCAAACATGCCCATCTTTCATTGTTTAATAAATCATTTTGCATTAATTATTCTCAAGAAATTCACTCTTACAAATACTCAATATAATCATCCATCATGCATTGTTATATCATATTTCTTTGATTATCTAACCCATGAACTATTTGATGTCCCATTTGATTAAATTCTTCAGAGACTCTTTAAAGAAATAGTATGTCACTGGTCTAGAGTTTCTTCACAGCTCTAGATACACCCTTGCCAAACTCCTCATGACAATACCTAGAGTCTCTCACTCACTCACTCTTGGAGCTTCTCACTGTTAGACGTGTTCGATTACGTAAATGGCTCTGGTTGCCTATTTATTGACACCTTGACCACTCTCTATATATAACTTCCTACACATTCTAGATATTTATAAGTCTTAAAAACTCTCTACAATTTTAAAGTATTTTACAACACAAATATATGCAATCTTAATGAAAAATGATCTATCAATGATAGATGAAGAAGAGGAAAATGTTGAGAGCCAATTAGTGACACAATAATGAATTACTAGATAACAGTCAAACTTAAAATAAATAAATAAATAAAATAAAATCTTACGGAGACAAAGTTTTGAACTGTTAAATATTTTTTAGATTAAGAAGTTATTTTTTAATAAAAAAAAACACTTTTTGAACAAAAATTATATGTTGGCTTAAATTTATATTGTTAATGTTTTACAATGCACTTAAAGATAGCATTCTCCTTAAGGAAAAGCAACTGAATTATTTGCAAAAGTAAGTCTCTTCCTTAGCAATCAATCAAAGATTGGTACATCCCACTGAGCAGCAGAAAATTGAGTCAATACGACAAAATTTCCTAAAGGATATCTGCAGTGATGTTCCTAATGCTTTTTGGGACAGAAAGAAGCATATTGTTTCTTTGCCTTATGAAAAAAGATTTACCGATCCCATGATCCCTTCCAAAGCTAGTCCTACCCACATGAAGGCTAACTACTTGGAACTTTGCAAAACTGAAATTAGCTCTTTAATGGAAAAGAAGCTAGTCACGACAAGTTACTCCCCATGGAGTTGTAGAGCTTTTTATGTAAATAAAAACTCTGAAAAAGAAAGAGGAGTTCCTCGTCTGGTTATTGATTATTGACCCCTCAACCTCGCTTTGAGCTGGATTCGATACCCAATTCCAAACATCAAAGATTTCTTAGATAGATTACAATCTCCTGTAATTTTCTCTAAATTTGATCTTAAATCAGGATATTACCAAGTACAGATTGCAGAAAATGACAGGTATAAAGTTGTTTTTTGTGTACCATTTAGATAGTATGAATGGACAGTAATGCCATTTGGATTAAAAAAAATGCCCCTTCAGAATTTCAACATATTTTGAATGACATTTTTAACCCTTATACTAAATTTTCTATTGTTCATATTGATGAAATTTTAATATTTTCAAAAGCAATAGATCAACATTAGAAACATTTGAAAATTTTCAAAGATGTTATTTACAGGAGTGATTTAGTAATTTCTGCTCCTAAACTAAAAAAATTTCTCACTCAAGTAAGATTTCTTGGTCATGAAATTTGTGATGAAAAAATTAAACCCATTGACAGAAGTATTGAGTTTGTCTCTAAATTTCCTGATGAAATTAACGATAAAACTCAACTTCAAAGATTTCTTGGCAGTTTAAATTATATTCGTAACCATTACAAGAATCTTGCATAGGATACAGCAATTTTATATACCCGGCTAAGGAAGTCACCTTCCCCCTGGACTGAGGAACATACCAAGGCCGTTCAGAAGATTAAACTTAAAGCAAAACAAATTCCTTGCTTAGCTCTAGTAAATTCTTCATGGTTTAAAATTGTTAAAACAGATGCATCCAACATTGGATATGGTGGTATTCTTAAGCAAAAGAATCCAGACACAGGAACTGAGGAGCTTGTTCGCTTCACTTCAGGAGATTGGAAAAATGCACAATTAAATTATTCTACTATTAAGAAAGAAATTCTTTCTTTAGTTAAATGCATTTATAAATTCCAAGATGTTTTAATTAATCATAAATTCTTGTTATGCATTGATTGTAGTGCTGCTAAACAAGTGCTGGAAAAAGATGTTAAAAATTTAGTTTCCAAACAGGTATTTGCAGGTTGGCAAGCTGATTTATTTGCTTTCGATTTTTCTATTGAATATATTAAAGGCAGTTCTAACTCTTTACCTGATTTTCTTACTCGTGAATTTTTACAGGGTTCACGAGTCAGTCCATAATGGGTAGGGCCATGATAATACCACAAAAGGCTGTAGAGAAGGCAAAGCCAAGGTGGTTATACCAGTTATTGATGATCAGTATCCAGCTTTGGAGCATCTCGCTGATTTGCTTCACACACCAAATAAAGGGGTGGGCAGCTCACAAAAAAAAAACCAATAATGAAGGAAGTTCTTGAAAAAGAAACTTCATAGTTACCTAATGAAAGGTATATACAGACAGTATTGGTACTGGATTCTCAAGACGAGTAATGGATGCCATATCCCTGGGAAGTAAAATCCAGATATTTCCAAACACAACAATATGCAGCAGCAGATGGCCGACATAGATATGTCTATGAAGCTATGCTTACTGAAACTTCTTCTGTGGAATTTACCCACACGAAGTAATTTTTGAATTCCAAATATAGTCCTCTTACTTATAGTAAAACTATCTTTAAAAAGCTTTATAGGCCTTCTGACTGGGGATTAAATCCTAATTTATCCAGAAAACTTGCTTTTGGGCATAATTATAATTACTGGGATTATATCTCAGCATGGGCATATTCGTTCTTTTATCAGAATCCAAAACATAAGCATACTTGGTTTTTCAAGATATATCCTCAATCATTCAAGGTTGATTTCCCAAATTGGGTTATTCCTTGGTGGGCTATATTTGGTCTAGATCTGGATATTCTACCAGAAGCAGTGAGGCAACTTTTCCTACCTTGGCAACAATTTCATCCTCAGCTCAGAGGACAGGATAATATTCCTGTAGGAAAATCCACCCTATTATTTTTTACAGAATTTGGAATCCCTTGGATTTGGAAATCAGATTTCCAATGTAGATATAATTTTGAAAATCTACCTATCCTGCAAAGGATTTTCTACTATCGATGATGGGCTGGCATGACTCAAGAGCCAATTGACAACCTTATAGCCCTCATCCAACAGAAAACCAAGCGGTATCATGAGGCTATTCCCAAACTGACCTTAACTCAGTTTCCTAATGCACCTGCTATCTTTAACCCCTTTGAGTTAGTTAAAGATATGATCAGACAACAACAACCATTAATTTCTGAAACAGATTTAATGGTACAATGCATGGATTTCATGAAGGCCAAATTCGTCAATACATTTGGTTCTTCTACTTCCACAGTTCAGGATGACACATCCATGGTGTCAACATCCAGCTAAGAAGGTAATTAGTATTCTTGTCTTGCGGGTGAAGCACAAGATCCAAATGAAGATCTTATCCAGGATAAGGACCCCTCAGCAGAAGATTATTGGGATTCTCTTACCGTCCATTTAGCAGAAAAGATGAAGCCTCCTAAATAATAGAGATTCTCTCTTATCCTGCCGACAGAAGATGACAAAGACCTTTTATCAAAGTCTTTGATTCTCTAGTATCCTACCTTGTCAAAAGTCTATCATTATTAATCGACAAGGAGACAGACCATAGTGGTGGGCCAACTGACTGCATTGTTCAAGCACACGCAAATCAGTCACTATGCGGACTTCAAATTTTAATTTTCAAGTCCATCTTTATGTATAAATAGAGGGTTATGTTTCCCTCCAATCTATCTTTCCTTTCTCCCTCTCTTGTAATATTTCTCAGTGTACTTTATTTTCAAGTTCAATAAAGAAGAAAGTTTTCTGTAAGTGTTTCAAAGTTATTACTGTTATTATTATCTCTCTGTTTATATTTCTGTTGTTTGTTTATATTTCTCTTGATTATATCGATCCTTTCTTTATTTGGTATATCGATCCTTTCTTTATTTGGTATCAGAGCATATTCCATGAGAATCAATTTTCTCGATTGGCATAATCAAGGCTAAAAATGGAGTACCTAGAATAACCTGTTGTGCCATGTTTTTCATAAGTAAAAAGGTAGATGGAAGATAAATACCTTGTTTATAGATAAAAACATGATTAAGCTTTTACTTAATCTGCATCTTACCACCACTTGCGCTGGTAAGACCTTGAGTGGTTTTCTCAAAATATTAAGTAGGGACCAATCCTTCTTGAATGCAGTTCATGTCTGCACCACTATCAACTAAAGCAACAACATTAGTAATAGTGAATTCCTGATTTATTACCAAATTGATGGACATATACCATTTTTGGTAAGTAACCTGATTCAAAAGATTAAGATAATCTTTTCCTTCTGATTTGGGTACTTCATTCTATAAAGTTGAATTTTCAGTAGTATGTTCAGCTTTATATTTTAAAAGCTTAATTTCTAAATCCATACTGTCTTGATTGATCTTTAACTATCAGATTTCAGCTTTTAATATATTGATTTCCATCCTAAAATCTAGAAGATTAGCAGGACGAGAATTTTGGCTTTGATGTTCTAATCTATTTAGAACTTCTTTCATACTATAATGATTCTCAGATCTTAGAAAGTTTGGGTTATCATTATCTTCCTTTGGTTGTGCCATAGCATAACCAATCTCAAAGATCTTCACTTTAATCTGAGGATCTTGAACTTGATCTGTAAATCCAACAAGGATTATTGATGGGCAGTTAGGACATTTAAACTGAGCCCATTCATTTTAACAATAGCCTTATAATAATTATTCTGATAATTACAAGAACATTCTGGTTTACTGTTTTCTTCTTCAGAGGAAGATAAATACTGTAATTCCATCATTATGTTCTCAGAATTAGATGATGATCCAATATCATAAGAACTAGTATTAAGCAATAATTTGGTTAATTGGAGTTTTAACTCTTCACTACTGGGAAGACTGTTAAGTTTCTCCTTAGTTCTACACTTATTGGCATAGTGGCCAATTCGTCCACATTTGAAACACTTAGCCTCCGTTTTGGGTTTTCCTTTACCCTTTACTTTTGGATAGAATTTTCTTTAAGGCTTCGTATACTGTTTTGAATTATCAACCTTTTGTTGATATTTCTTCTGGGAATATTTTATTTTGTAAGGCTTGTCGGCCTTTTGGCTTTTCCTAACTTTAGGATAACATAAAGGAGTCTGATAGGCAAACTATTCACAAAATTCACCTACTTCCCTTTTTCCAGTTAATCTCTGTGCTTTTAACTGGGACTGTAGCTTTAGATCATTATAGAGAGCTAAACCTTCTTGGATTACGATATTAACTTATCCTCCATAGGTATAGTTATTGTAAGGAATAGAAATTCCATTATTCCTGTCCCTTAATTTCTATTTGATCCTTTCAGCAAAAAAGGTAGGAAGGCCATCCACAAATTTTGCCTTCCAGTGCTCATGATTTGCATCACGAAGTTGCAAAACTTTGGCTAAGAAGAAATCTGTGTACCACCTGAAATGAGTTAAAGATGGACATCTTAGATTCTGTAACAACTCTCTACTACGTTCACTATTAGCACCTTCTGGACAAACAAAATGTTGAACAATAGTAGTGATGAGAGTGTACACCGCATCAGCAGTTGGACCGTCTTGCTGAGTATTTTCATCCTTGACAATCTTAACAGCTGAAAATATCTCTGTTTTATGGACATCCGTGAGAACATTATCCCACCATCCTTTAAGGATGCCTATAAAACCTGCAACAACAAACTTAGCAATTGTTGGATCACTACAAAGATTTATTGGTTGCTTGAATTATATTCGTAATCACTACAAGAATCTTGCACAGGATACAGCAATTTTATATAAAAGGCTAAGGAAGTCACCGTCCCCCTAGACTGAGGAACATACCAAAGCCGTTCGGAAGATTAAACTTAGAGCAAAACAAATTCCTTGCTTAGCTCTAACCAATTCTTCATGGTTTAAAATTGTTGAAACAGATGCATCCAATATTGGATATGGTGGTATTCTTAAACAAAAGAATCCAGAAACAAGAACAGAGGAACTTGTTCACTTCACTTCAGGAGCTTGGAAAAATGCACAATTAAATTATTCTACTATTAAGAAAGAAATTCTTTCTTTAGTTAAATGCATTTATAAATTTCAAGATGATTTAATTAATCAGAAATTCTTGTTACGCATTGATTGTCGTGCTGCTAAACAAGTACTGGAAAAAGATTTAAAAAATTTAGTTTCCAAATAGATATTTGTTGGTTGGCAAGCTGATTTAACTGTTTTCGATTTTTCAATTGAATATATTAAAGGCAGTTCTAACTCTTTACCTGATTTTTTAACTCGTGAATTTTTACAGGGTTCATGAGTTAGGCCCATATTGGGTAGGGCCGTGGTAATACCACAAAAGGCGGTGGCAAAGGCAAAGACAAAGCCAAAGTGGTTATACCACTTAATGATGATCAGTATCCAGCTTTAGAGCATCTTGCTGATTTGCTTCGCACACCAAATAAAGGGGTGGGCAGCTCACAGAAAAAACCCACAATGAAGGAAGTTCTTGAAAAAGAAACTCCATGGTTACCTAATGAAAGGTATATACAAACAATATTGGTACTGGATTCTCAAGACGAGTAATGAATGCCGGATCCTTGGGAAGTAAAATCCAGATATTTCCAAACACAGCAATATGCAGCACCAGATGGCCGCCATAGATATGTCTATGAAGCCATGCTTACTGAAACTTCCTCTATGGAATATACCCACACGAAGCAATTTCCGAATTCCAAATATAGTCCTCTTACTTATAGTAAATGTATCTTTAAGAGGCTTATGAAGCCTTTTGACTGGGGATAAAATCTCAATTTTTCCAGAAAGTTTAACTTTGGATACAGTTATAATTACTAGGATTATATCTCAGCATGGACATATTTGTTCTTTTATCAAAATCTGAAACATAAACATACTTAGTTTTTCAAGATATGTCCTTAATCCTTTAAGATTGATTTTCCAAATTGGGTTATTCCTTAGTAGGTTATATTAGAGTGGATATTTTTATCATAAAAAAGCTTGTTGAATTCAGGCATATTTGAAAAAGCAGCCTGAAGATCCTCAAGAGGAGGGAAAAAATCATTTTCAGAAACATTGTCAGATTCAGTATGGGACAAAGTATCAATTCTAAGTCCTTTAATTTTTTGAGTGAGAAGTTGAAGAAATTCCTCATTCTTTTTCTGATGAGACAACTTGAAACCTGAAACCTCGATTGCAGGTTGAACAAGGGCCTTAGATAAGGTAGCCTTTGGGGGAGGTTGGACAGCTATGTGTTTAATATTAAGGGTATTTAATACCGTATCAAAAACCTGTTTCAATTCTCCCTAACTGGGACCCTATCGTTTGCATATAAACATTTGTATAATTATTTTGTCTATATACTTTATAAATATCTTATTTGACAATAAAACTAGTATCCTTATCAATAAAATATGATGGTTGGCTATAAGCCTTAGTCTCTACTTGAAAACCAGTGTTTTGGTCAGTTGTTTTCAAAAGTAGAGCTTCAGTGGAAGGATGGACTGAGTGGATAACCTTATCTTCTTTAATGATCTATGTTTTCAGAAAATCATCCAAAATATTTAAATTCATAATGGAATGATAAGTCAGACAAAACTAAAAAACAAAAAGTATAACCATCTGTTTGTCTTATATATAATCATAAAACTGAGTTTTAAAAAACTACAATTTTTCTTGATCAAAAGTTTTAAAATACCAATTTCTAAACTCTTGAAACTGATCCTGTCAAATTTAGCATTAATGGCTTTTCTATCTGGTTTAAAATCCATTAAACTAATATTCATTAATGTCTTCATTCTGGTCTTCAGTCTTGTTGCCAATTCCCATTTCTGATGGCGTAGGGCTAAAGTCGATTCCAAATTCCCTAGGACAGGTACCTTTGCCCTTTTCTGGTGCAGGTTCATATATACCTCTGGGAATCTCATTATGAGATTGTTGAATGCCTTTTAGCTTGAGTCGATCTGCTTCGGTGGAGTCTTCCTTGTTCATCCGGAATTCAGAAACAGAGTTTCGAGAAGGAGGATAAGAGACTTTATAAGGAAGATTAATTCCTCTGGATGATGTAGATCTAGGTAGATCTAGCGATCTTCTAAAATTTAGAAGAACATCACCATCTTGATCTTGAACAACACAGTCCAGACTCCTATTTACAATAGGTTTTGCAAGAACTGCATTAGGAATTGTCTAATGTTCAGGGAATGTTATTTCACTCCAAGGAATCATCCTTTTTGTGGCAACATTCGAAGTGAATATATTTATATCCCATAACGCTGTTACTGCTTTAGAGTCTTTGCGTATGGCTTTCGGACAATAGGTATCAATTACCTTATAATGGATGCGATAAATAACACTTATCACTTTCGGTCCAGGTAAGAAATTATACCTATGAGTCTGTACATGAAGACTAGCTGCTTCGTAAATGTTTTTATCCGACAAGGATAAATTTAGACTAGGATATACATCAAAATAAACCGGTCCATGACATAGACTGGTTTCTAGTGTACCCATCAAAGAAGGGTGAAAATCCGAACACCTAGCATCTCTAAGTGTTGCTTGAATACAAGCATCTATATCAAGTAAGGTTAAATGTTTAAAGGCAATCTGAATTAAACCTATATGGATGTACTTGAATTTCTTCATGTGTCTTTGAAGATCACGGGGAGACAATAATTTAATTATTGTATCCTGGTTGGTCAATTGCATTGTCTGTTCCATGGTTTTTACTGCCCATAGATCAGTAATATTAAGCATTCCGATTTTATAAATGCTGCTAGCATTGACTGGAGGAATTGTCCACCTTGTTCAATTTATTTTGAACATTAGTAAATTCAACCAATTCTGCATTTTTTACAAATTCAGAATCCTGTGAATCTTGTACCTCTATATTAGGGAAGAAGAGGAATTTAACATAACTTATTAAAATATTGTTAATGTTTAAGATCTATAGTATAATTATTATCATATTTATATAATGAACAATAAATTACTATTATGTGGTCATGCTGCTTAAGAGAGGTTCTAGTACTCGTCTGTGGAAGGTTTCCTAGAAACAATGACACGTGGATATTTGTTTTTTTTAATAATTCAGTGTAAAGATATTTGTTTTCATATAACTATTTGGGAAGACTTATCAGAAATTTTAAGAAAAAATAGTGTCATTTATTTTAAAAAATATGTAGTGAAATTATTATTTTATATACAAATTAATTAAATTTTATTTGCTAGTGCACATTGTTTAAGAACATGCATCAGATGTTCAAAAAAATAGTAATTCAGTAATTCATAATATTGTGAATTTTTAACGTAAGCTACTTGTTTTTTTTTGAAAGATAAAAAAAAAAAAAACACAAATAAATAAATAAATAAAATTTAGAAAGAAGAGAGAGAGAGAGAGAAAAGCACATATTAAAAAGGATTAATCGCATTACTTATCCTATTTTTGCCCACACACCTCTTCCTTCATACACGGACGTATCTCTCCCTTTCCCCTCTCCCTGTGTATCTCTCTATATATGTATGTGTTGTAATATGTATAATTTATAAGCAGCACACACAGAGCACAGGTTGCTGTCCTACTCCTCATGGCAGGAGTAATAAACTTGGCATCGTCTCTAATTTTTCGGCCACTTTCAAGTCGGATAGCGGCAAAGAAGAGTAGAGTGTTCTTTATTACATCATCAGCGGAATCTTCCGAAACGCCTCTCACTTCAACCTCTGACTCTGTAAGCACCAAAGAACTACCAAAATCAGGGTTCTCTACTTCGTCTACCACCTTCTTGCCGCCGCCCAATTTCGAGCCTCCACAGCCCAAGCGCTTTGCGGTGAGACCCGACAAGGTTTTCGACATCTTGGGGGCTTCTCTTGCCATCATATTTCGTTTCGGAACAGGTGTTTTTGTCTCTGGGTACGAATTAATTTTGTTGTTCTCTATATTTGTTCTTTTATTTATAAATACTAATACGGGTTCTCTAATTTTATTCTTTAGTCAAGGTGAGAAAGTTGGAGGGGAAAAAAAATTATAATTGTGTTTGTCTGGTAAATTTATTTTTTGAAATAAATAATGCTGGTTAAAACTTTATCAGCAAGGTTGAAATTATGAATGTTGATTATAAAGTAATTCTTACGCTTAATGTATTAACGCACACTCTCGGAGAGAGAAAATTTAGAATTTTTTATTGATATTTAAATTATACCCGATCCTATTAATCTAAACAAGAATTAACCGAAATGAGAAGAATATGCAGTAATCAGATGGTAGCTTCAAAAACAATCTTATGCATGTTACTAGCCAATATAGGCTGCTTTCACTTTACTTTGGCCCATAAGCAGAGTGGCTCTTTATCTCAATTAGGTTATATAATGTACCAAAGAAAGGTAATATTTTATAAAATAAATAAATTAATAAAGAAAGAGAAATTATCTAAGCAGTATAGTTACTCTATATTCTGACACAAATTTGCTACATTTCCAAATGGTATGGTATTATCGAAACAAAACTAGTAATCATGACTAAATGTGCTCTTGCAATGAGATACACCATTCATTAATATAGAAAATTTGCAAAATCAAATGGCTTTTCAAAATACATTGATAAAGCAATTAAGGGTGGGCCTGGATGCAACGGTAAGGTTGTTTCACTGTAGTCGCAGGTTTGAAATAAGGAAACAACCTCTCTGTATGTGGAGGTAAGGTTGTAATGTTGTATACATCTGATCCTTGGGAGCCTGTGCATGGGTTAGCCATATTGATAAAGCAATTAGGCAATTAATGATAATCTACGAAAAACAAAACATAATTGTTGAAAAATGAATGAAACCAAACTTAAATAAAGATTAATTCTTATGAAGGAAAATTGTCATGATAAGACCATATTGGGTTAATTAATGGTGTTATTGTTAGTGTAACGACCCACTCCACCACATATTATGATATTATCCGCTTTGGGCCTGAGCCCGCACGGTTTTCCAGTTGGGCTTCACCCCAAAAGGCCTCATACCAATTGGAGATGACACACTTACATATAAACACTTCAACTTTCCTCTACCCAGGCGATGTGGGACTTGTGCACCCGTAGCTCGCTAATATAGTAACCTGTCAGTATCTCTTGCACCCGCCCACAGCCCATCAGCCCATAAGGTCATCACAATCCACCCCCCTTGGAGGCCCGACGTCCCCGTCGGCACACTTCCGGTTGGGTTAGACTCTGATACCAATTGTAACGACCCACTCCACCATATGGTATGATATTGTCCGCTTTGAGCCTGAGCTCGTACGGTTTTGCTCTTGAGCTTCACCCCAAAAAGCTTCATACGAATTGGAGTGGCACACCTATGTATAAGCACTTCACCTTTCCCTCTCCCGATGTGGGACTTGTGCACCCGTAGCTCGCCAGTGTGGTAGCCTGTCAGTGTCTCTTGCACTTGCCCACGGCACACCCGCCCACAAGGTCATCACAATCCACCCCCCTTGGAGGCCTGACGTCCTCGTCGGCACACTTTCGGCTGGGTCAGGCTCTGATACCAACTGTAATGGCCCACTCCATCATATGGTATGATATTGTCCGCTTTGGGCCTGAGCCCGCACGGTTTTGCTATTGGGCTTCACCCTAAGAGGCCTCATACCAATTGGAGATGATACCATCACATATAAGCACTTCACCTTTCCTCTACCCAGGCGATGTGGGACAGTGCATGCACCCATAGCTCGCCAGTGTGGTAGCCTGTCAGTGTCTCTCGCACCCGCCCACGGCACACCCGCCCACAAGGTCATCACAAAAGGAGCTACCTAAGCAATGGAATATCAAGCTTCAAATCTAACATGCCTTGAAAAATTATCCATAGTTGCTATCCTCATTATCACATATAAAGATAGAAGCAATAAGACTAATGGAAGCAACATAAACACTCACATCAATCATTTAACATTAAAGTTCATTACAAGAAGCAATATGCTCAATATACTATGAAAAGATCAAAGTTATACAATGTAACCCCCAAAATAGAACCTAACCTAATACATACACAAAAGGGGAGGCTTCATCACCTCCCTAGATGGAGGTTTAGCTCTCCATTGTCACAAAAATAGAAGAAGAAGAAGA
>JAOTQH010232644.1:0-13572 GCA_025631255.1 Cornus kousa
TACATCAACCATTTACACATTAAAATTCATTAGAAGAAGTAATATGCTCTTAAACTATGAAACTGCCAAACATTATACATTATAATCCCCAAAATAGAGCCTAATCTAGAACATGAACAAAAGGGGAGGCTTCATTACCTCCCTAAATGAGGTTTAGTTACCCATTGATGCACTAAAAAAAGGAGGAAGCTTGAAGACCTCTTCCATTTTCGAGCTCCCTTGTTGAAGCTTCAAGAACTCTCTTTTCTTGCTCTCTTCTCTCTCCTCTAATCTTGCAAAATATGAGATATGATAAGTCTTGTGTGGCTCCCCTCCCTTCTAGCCATGTTACTTCTCCCAAAACCTCATCAAACAACATCTCCAACCACTCCATAAAGATGGAAACTAGAATTGAGGAAACCAATGTGCAAGTGGACTAATTTGAGCTATTTTCGGAGGGCATTCTGCCCAATTTTCAAGCAAACCAAAGAAGGCTTCGAGCACTCGAATTTAGAGCAAAATGCTCTATGCTCTTCTTGCTTAACACTGACCTACTTTGGTTGAATGACCATAACTTTGCGCTCCAAACTCCGAATGACAAACCATTTGATGATTTAGAAAGATAATTCAGAGCTTTAAATACTTCATGTTTTAGTGGAGATCTAATTCTCAAGTCTAGTTGGTCGAAACTGAAGAGCAAGGTCGAACTTCATTGCTGCCAGGTAGTTCTGCGCACCTCTGGTAAAAAGGCCATAACTCTCTGCTTCGGACTCCAAATGAACCGTTTGATGATTTGGAAAGCTAATTAAAGGCTTTAAATATGCCATGTTTTAATGGAAGTCCAGTTCTCGAGTTTGTTAGGCCAAAATTGGTGAGCAAAGCCAAGTTCTACTGCTGCCAAGCTTCAGTATTGGCACCTTTCTATGTTCAAAACTCCACAAAGTATCATTTTGCTTCCTTTTGGCAATTGAACCTGAAAATATATATAAACATACAAATGAAGATAATCTACATAATATAATCAAATAATGGACTTAACTAATGCAATTAAGGGCACTTGAATATGCAATATTCGGCGCTTATCACATACACACTAGTTAGAAAGGAGCTAGTACCCCAGACCCGGACCGAGAATGCTTTGGCAGCCCTGGTTCATTCATTCTCTCTTCATTGAGGCACTCAGGAAATGGGGCTTTACCTTTTCCAGTAAAACAAACCTAGAACCATTGCATTAGGTAATTCTGCTCCCTCCTTTCAACCGAGTGAAGAGGCTTCAAAAATAGAACTTTTTCTCACAACCACCTCTTTTCTGCTAGCACACCTTTTCCACTCAAGCTAGTACCAGTCGAGTCCTTATACATCAATGATTTCTTTTGCCGGGCTTGGCCCGTATCTTCTGACTCTGCTCGCTCAGATTCATATGCTTGCCCCGTATTCCAAAAGAAAAGGTTGGTAATAGTCGTGACCAATAGCCCCATCAGAGTCCCTCTAAGCCCTGCCTTAGGGTCTTGGCTCAAGAAAGACTGAAAGGATCAGCCGGCTCAAGAGTTGAAAATGGTCAACCTTCAAGGGAGATTGGTTCTATTTTGAAATTGTTTAGTCGGCTATAGCTGGTAAATGACTGAACCTTATTTTTGCTCTAGTCAGTGAGATCCGATTTCAAAGCTGCAAGGCCATTCTCTGAAACTGTAGATGAAACAATGGATATTTTGCGCATTCAAGCAAGGTCCAAGAAGAAAAAGAAGCAGCCTCTTGGTTGGGGTGACATCTTTCACACTTGGATAGAAAAGAAAGGTCAGGATGCACACTATGTAACAGACAGGCTCCCAACAAGGCAGTTCTTCGATATTCCATTATGCGTCAGCAGGGTGGAATGGTTTTTGCTCTTTTTTACAAGCCAGACCTCTACAACCTTTTCTCCAACAAAGCAAATGGGGATCCTAACTCGTGAATTTCTTGCATATTTCTTTTATCTACGTCTATAATAAGGAGGAATCCTATACCAGATCTCTAACCAGTGAGTCAACTAGGTTATATACATAATTCAAGATTTTGAAATTGTATTCTCCAAACAGTGGAATTGATTTCCATAAAAAAGGAAGAAAGACCTCCATTGGCCACCCCCTTTTCTTTCCTCGATCGAATTCGTTATATTGGCCATTGTCCCATTCATCACAAAAGGAGGAATATGGTCTTGCCAGGAGCAAACCGTTAACCGTCTTCGTCAATTTAAGAGCTGGCACGATATCTATGAAGATTGATTGTCCTTGATTTAGAATGGGTCACCCCCCATCCATTTTTCCCAGTCCATTACGTTTACGAAAGAAAGAGATAAGAAGACATGCATGCATGGCAAAAGAAAACCGAGCAAGAGACAAAGAGAACAGCAATGAGGCCGTATCATTCCAGAGATTCGTTATGATCTAAAGTTTCCAAGATAGGGTCCAATGAACACTAACTCACCTCTGGATACGGGCGTGAAGCCCTTCCATTACTACCTTTCGCCTTATTTACAATCTTTTAGAAAACCTCTCCAGACCCACTTGCTTAGAATTCAAAATAGTTCTTTATAGCAATCCGAAATCTAGTTGCCAAGATATGGACTATGAACCGGCTGATGGAGTTCTTCGAGCGTATACGTACATCTGTTAGGGCCTTCTTGACCCTATTGATTGACAGTCATGGGAGCTACCCGCACTACGTTCCTGATGATAGAGGCAAGTTCAACTCACGGGGAAAAAAAAGAATCCATTCTTAGGTTGGGGGTTCGGAGCGGGGGAATAAGGTGTTGGGGAAGGTGGAAAGCTAGGTGCCTCTCCTCCTATTATTATAGTGCCCGGGAGCCGATATTGACTAGCTACAACACGAATCCGGGAAGCGACTGAAGATATTTTTGTTTCAGTAAAATGTGCTAGTGGGATCACCCCAACTTCGGCTTCGCATTAGTGGATCAAAGCCCTTTGTTAGTGATCCATGTACTACAATACAATAAAGTCAGTAAGAATCTCATAAGTTATTCGTATAGTGACTCCCACACTTGACTGCAAAGAAGCTTATTTGCAATTCATTCTTTCAATGTGTGAATGTTAATCCACATTGCTTATCCATATTGGTACGCTTGTATGCTTTATATTCCTTAGATGCTCTACTTGGAATTCACTGCTCGTTGCCTTCCTTTCTTGTAGACTGGTAAGATGAATAGAGTCTGTGGCTTTTCAACTTTCTCGGTATGATCTTGGGACTTTTTGAGTCTCCCTTTGAGCGCCTAAATCAATTCAACAAAAATAGGTCAAATCCCCTAGTTGGGCTGTAGCAAACTCTTAGTATTCATCGTGAGTGAGAGAGGAAAAATGACGTCTGATCCGGCTAAGGCAAAATCCATTGTGAATCTATGCCGTCACCTTATAACCTCAAAGAGTTTTGTAGTCTGCCGGTCCGGCTCCAGCCTTTGCTCTCAAAAGCTAGAACTCGATGTCAATCCTTTTCCCGTCAAGACACAAACTTTGTTTAGATGCCAAAGCACAAAGAAAGAAGTTTTGATTCCTCAACCCAAGCTCTTGATCTGAGTTTTCTTATGTCCGCTCTCGTCTTGTCGCCTCCTATTACTAGTGGGCCACTCCTGCTTTTCGTGGTCACCACTGACGATATTTCCTTCTTTTGTTGGGATGTTATGGCAAAAGACGACGACTCTTGGAAGGAAAGAGAAGGCCATTCATTGACTACCTCAGACCGTGCTCAAAAAAGCTATCCACCTTCAGCATTAGGTACTAGCCGGCCATTAAGCACAGACCCAAGCTAAGCAAGAGATGGAAAAAACTTTGATTTACCTTTCTGGGATAAATAAGATCAGAAGGGAGATCTATTTCAAAAAGAGATTAACTGATTGACTTAGCCGCCTTATAACGCTCAGCCTCGCTCCTATCGTCTCGTAAGTGACGGATTCCCCGCTTTCATCTTCTAAAATAGTAGATTAGAGAGTCCTTTCGCACTGATTGCCTGCTATAATACAGTAAGAATGAAGTACTCTATTTGGGGAAAGACTAGATATGTCCCATACGAGACAATATAAATAATTTGAGTCTAGTAGCTTAGCTATTGAAGGGGTAGAATAGTATGAAGAGTTATCTATTCCATTTGATACCCCCTGCCTTACACTTGAAGAGAGTTCTAAGGAGTTGTAACAACCCCTCTCAAGATCCTAATTTCATAATCACCGTATAGTGGATCACAGAAAGTTCTAGAGCCCCTGCAACTCCTGTAGCGGGGCGATCATCTTGCTTTCCCCTCTCCCACTCTGGAAACCCTTAAAGCACTCCCGGAACAAAGCACATTTACAACGCCTAATATCACTCCAGCTGATGCTATTGTTGCAGCTCCGGCCCTAGTGAGTGAGAAAAGAAAGCTATACCTGATACCAAGCAAGGAAACGGATCCTGCCACATTGATCATGGAAGTAGCAGATTTCAATCTTAATGTAGTAACCAAACACAAGTAAGTAGTTCGTAAGCCATTAATAAGAAATACACATCATTCTATGTTAATGTTTAGAATTGCCTGATTACCCGATCGTGCTGAACCTTTGGGCATTGGTTATCTGAAATCCAAACAGTTATTTTGCAGCTATATGAGACTCCACTTTTTCTAAAATAGACCTGGTCCCCAGGCTAAAAAGGGGTTACCAACTTTGACCTATATATCCGGCATCACTTTTTTTTTCCTCTTCCCAGTATTGAATTTAGCCACTCGTATTATAGCTCTGTCTTCTGGCAAGGTCTAGGGAACTCTTTTCTTGTTTTGCTTTTGTTTTTTAATCCTCTGCCAGTTTCGGAATGGACTGAGTCCAGACACTTAGATGGAATTCAAGATCTAAATCACCCATCTGCTGACCTCTAAAGTGACCCCAGGGTCAGATCAGATCCCACGGCTTGCACGGGATCCTTCTCTTTTCCATTATTCTTTGTTTGGTGAGACATCTTTATCTCTCGGGGGCAAGACAATGCAACTGCCCTAGCCCTCCGCCTGTTGGTCTAGCAGCATGTAGCTGCTTTATCCTGGGCCGAAGGCGAGGTGGATTCTTAGGAGAGGGGTGGTTTTATGTGCGAACCACGCTGATACGCTCCATCCTCAGATCTAGATTCCAGTCGCTCGAGAAAAAAAGGTGGGACTGGATTGGATTTGGAAGGTACTACGGTGAAATAAACATGTCTGTGAAGATGCTATGCTGCCCGACACCAAGCAATGTCTCGGTAACCCCTGCAAGGCCAGCCAGGTGTATAAGTCAAACCCGGCGCTACTTTGGTTAGGACTCCCCCGCTTACATTGAAAACTGCCCTGTGTTCCGGTGAAGTCTCCTCTCGCTCCTCTGTTTCATATAGATGCTAAGGCATTTACCTATAAGTCACTCACGTAAGTCCTACCTACGAGGTAGGTGCCAATTCCACTAAGAATCAAAGAATGAGCTCGAATAGATGGAGAACCCTATTCTAAGCTAACCCTCAATCTTCAATTCAATTCGTTGGCTATGGCTATTTTCATGTAGAAAAAAGGATAGTTATAGCCCGTTCACTCTTACCCACAGAGTCCAAACCTTGCTAATCCGTATATGCACACGCATGTCTCTTGGTACCAGTTCTGAAATGTTAGATACTAAGGGAATAAGAAGCAAGCCTCCCCATAAAATCACTATCAGCCTAACCTGCAAGCAAACCCTTTCATTTAGAAGGGAATTCCCTCGTTACTAAAGCAGTACGAAGAGCGGCGACCTGGAAAAGGCGCACGCTCCCTCGTTTCGGCACGAACGAGTAGGTATCGCCGGAGAACAGTAGGAAGTGGTTCTTTCTTGGCCCTCTTTCTAGCCTTCGTGCCACCTCGGGCCACTCCTTTTCAACCCTTCAATAGCGCAGTCACTAACTAACGGGATGCTGCGCTGTCCGAGTGACCCATTACTATGCTCCTTGGTTGCCTATGTGGACTTCCCCGAACTATTGGTCACATGTGGTGTAGCACGGGCCAATTCGCATGGCACACTTCATAATCCTTGGCACCTAATATGCTAGGATGTCAGTTCAAGACATGTTGATGGGGTGAGGGCAAGGGCGCTAATCCATTGAGGAAAGGTCCCAGACACAGATCGGCTAGACTGACTTTACTTAGTATTGGTACGCTTTGGGAATCCTCTATTTGCGCTCTTTCTTTTCGTCTCTCGTACCACCATAAGTAAGCATCTGAAAAAGAAAGATGTTACCGAGCTCCCATCAAAAGCTTCAAAGCCAACCAGACCCAAATAGCAAACATATCGTATGAAAATGCCTCAGCGGGTTAACAACTAACCTGAAATTTGCTACTGGTTTCATTTTCTCTTCATCTCTTAATCCGAAAGTCTTAGCAATCTTCAAAGAATATTAGGTTTCTAAAGAGAGGAAGGAGCGCTAGGCCCCACTTCTGAGCGGATCCGTGATCAAAATTTCGTATAAGATAAGAGATTTGCATTTCTATTCACCAGGTTCCGGTTCTTTTAAGGGCCTACAGGCGATCCGTAACATTGAAATCGATTTCCAACCGATCTTGTTAGCTTTTTTTACTTTAAGGTCTACTAGTGAAAAAACAACCAATATTGGAAGTCAAAACAGATCCAAAATCACTTCTATTCTAATGAATTCCCTCACTCCCAACTGGTACAGGTGTAGGGTCTATGCTCTGCCCAGAATATGGAATCTTGACAGTGTATAGGTCACCACCGGCCTCAATTCTTTGATTTGCTTTGACTGTTTTGGAAGCCAGCTCTGGGTGATCTCTTTCTTCTTTCAAGCCTGAAAGCGTATCAAGAAAGCTACGCCCTAAAAACCCTTTACGGAAGGCTGGTAAACGTTTGCCTACGATCCTTATTCTCTTTTTTGTAACAGCGAACTCTTAAAGAAAGAAAGAAGGGTGAGTGTATCTAGCAGGGGGTTATTGGTTGGACTTAAAGGATATATCCGGTGGTGAGGCTGAAGGAATGATTTCAAGACCGATGATAGGAAGTGATTTTCTCTCTTTTTTTTCCTTTAATAGATAGGGCTAAATGAAACTAAAATTGAGAACTCATTTTTGAGAGAGATTGTGGAAAGATTTTGAGAAGGAGTAAGGTTGGATGCTAGAACAAAAAGTTAATCACATCCATCGAAACCTGACACTAAGAATAAGGGGCTTTGTGAACCTGCAAGATAAGACAATGAAATCTCTCTTGAAAGCTCTTTTGATTTCATTTTTTTGATCGCCGTCTTATTTCACTCACTGTTTTCTCTTTCTACGATGTATTTCTTTCTTTTGGTGGTAACGTTGACTATTAATAGCTATGTTATCTATCAAAATCTTGGTGAAGGGCGCCCTTCGCCTCAAACTCGGATCAACAAAACACAGTGTTATTTGTCATTCTCGGCGGAGCTCTTCCCATTATTCAATTGCTTCAAGCCCCTTTCTCTCTACTCGAAAAGAGGATAAGTGAATTCATTTCTAAAAAAAGCCTCGCATCGGTTCTTGTGTTATTGGTTGCTATTGTTTTGACTTTGTAGACTCTCACTTTCATGAAAATTGGAAAACGAAAGCAAGAAACGAGAAAGTTGACTTTAGATCACCCCTTTACCGGCAGTTACGGACTAAGTCAAGCAATTAGAGAATGGATTGTAAACACGACATTTAGATCACTTCGTTTCAAGTTGAGCTTAACCCATTTTATAAGGAACATTCATTATATTACAACCAATGTATTGTACAGCTTGTGCAATCAATTCCTTACTTAATTATTTCCTTTCTTAGTGAGTTTCGCAAGTCTTCCGTAAGAAATATCAAAGATTAGCAGATCAGCCTGGGCCATATGTACTACAGTGTCTGTCCCAAGCTTGTCTTATATTGAGGTTTTGGGCTTAGTTTCTGGATACGACTCTTGACTTTTACTTTTTTTTAGACTTGCTTTGTGGGGGGCGTATACCTTTCCTTAAGAGAATAGGGCGATAGCGCTAGACACGCGCACTTTCCTTTCTTTCTCTTCCCATTATGGCTTCTTGATCCCTCAACTAACTCGGTCATGGCAGAAAGAAGGCGGCGTCCTTCTTACGTTGATTTCATTCCTACTATCCAATGAATTGAACTGGGGCTGTCTTTCTACTTTTTGACTATTTTTTGCGCAAAAGCCATCAAGCTGTCGGCTCGTAAAGCCGAAAGAAAGAACTATATACCATACCCTATTTTCCCATGTTCTTAAATTCATCTCTGGCCTTGGTTCTCTATTCTTATAGAATAGTATTTGATCTGACAGTCGCTTTTTCAGGCATATCTCGGACCACTCGGCTTTTCTTCTTGATTGGAATTTCACTCAATTAGTCTACCAACGTCCCTTAAGGGCTAAGCCTATATGGTAAACTCTGAACTTTATCCTCAACCATCAACCAGACTTCACAGATCATAGTTAAGTAGGTCAATGATGTCACTTTAAGGCAAGCTCCTTCATTGTGAGTCTTTCCAAGCCAAGTGGGCAACTCTTCACCCGAAGCTCGATCCCTGGCACATTTTTCGTATTGAGTTTTCGCTGAAAGGCTCTTCCTCCTCACAGCTTTTGAAAACACCACCACACTCTTGTCAGTGTTGACACCAAGACCAGAAATGCTTTCAAACTCAGCAAACACCCTAGAAATGGAACTTACTGAATGCACATCAGCATTGTACACCACAAGCAAGTCATCTGCATCAAAGAGGTGTTCAATATTTGAGTTGTTCCTTTGAACCGCCCTAGTCAGTTTGATATTGCCTCTGGACACCTCAGCAGAAATCAAAACAGAAAGCGCATCAGTTACTAGACTCAAAAGAAGGAGATATAGTGGGCATCCCTGTCTAAAGCCCAGGACTAAAGAAACCATAAGGTGTGATCCATTTCTCATGACAGAGTACCCAGCTGAAGTTCAGAAAGCCTGAATCCATTGAATACAGTAAGTACCAAAAACCATCCTCTGCATAATATGAAGTTCAAATAGGTAAAGAAGCAGAAGAGAAAAACAAATTGACAGCCTTCACAACATACTCCTTAATCACACTCCAATAGCTTTGAAAAAACCTAGCTGGCGTGTTAATCAACATTACTTACTATGTATTGGAAAGCTTGTCTCAATTCCCTTGAAGGGACCTTCCAACAGTTTAAGGATAGGATCTTTACCCAATCTCAAGGAAGATTCATTCAATTGGTCTTTCTGCGGCTGAAATCCTATAGAATATGTTTGTTAAGCCAAGCAAAAGGTCTGTTTCACAAAAGAAATTTCTTTTAGAACGTACGGGAAGTGCCCAGATGCTCCCCTTTTCTACCTATAGGAATTGCGGGATTTATATCCCAACAAGCGATTCATATCAATATTATGGTCTTGATTTGCTTCTGTACTTTCTCCAACCAAACAGCTTCTAGAATCTAGAAATCCATCTCTATGGCCATTGTAGTGAGCTTTAAGGCTAGCTCAATCCCCTTTCAGATAAGATTCCCCACAATCTGTCTTTCCTGCGGTTTGTCCCCTTGTCACCACAGCCATAGAAGCAATGTTTGAGTGAAGGGGGGCAAACACAGAGCTGACCGGAACCGAGTTAGCTCGCTGGCTGACAGTTCGCACTTACCAATAGGTTTACGTGATGAAAGAGTGAGGAGTCCTTTTGTTCAAGAAGCTGTTTCGTTGGATCTTGAAAGCCAGAAAAGGGGACCGGTTGTGAGGTCCCAGTACAAGACCAAGGGGCTAAATGGTTCAAGGATGGGTGAACAAACCTTTACCAAGGATGAGTCTTGAGCTTAGGAGCGGATTGATCTTCACGTTGCTATAATTCCGTTGGTGCGGATGGGATGTATAGAAGAAAAGGAAGAAGATTTATTACTAGAGTTTTCATTCGCATTCATAAATAGCTTCTTCTGATCGGAGTATCTGACTCTCAATTGCTCGGGGAATCTGACTAAAGCTTCGTCGTATCATCCGTGAAGGAACTAAAGTTGCCGCTTTCTACAGTCCGTTGACCAATATGCGTATCCGCTTTTCTACCTATCTTTCTATCTTTTTGGGAAAGCACCCTTGTGCTATAGTTTATAAAGTCTCTTTCTTCATTTTGAGCTCCTGTATATTATTTCACTAGAGCTTTCAGCGGGGTTCAAGGGCAATCCTGCTAGCTCCATTCCTGAAGTGAACTCGAAAAGACGCTTTCTTGGTGAATGCCCGCCCCACAATCTCTCTGTTCTCTTTGATCAATGCAGTTATTCCAGCGATAGAGGTGGTGACAACGAAGTTCGATTTCTTATAGATATTGATAGGCTTGTGCTATTGTGTGAGCTAGAATGACTTTCTTTTGTTGAAAACGCGAAGGATTCAATCAAGCCTAGCCGAGGAAAGAAAAGCTTCCCAGAGATGGTGTTGACTCCAGAGCAGAGGAACTCTACCACTACAGAAGAAGGTAGGAAGTGTTCAACACCAATGCAGAAAAGAACCTCACATTGAGTGGTTTTTAGCCAATCACAATGGAAGAATGTTGAACCCTGCCCGGAAGCCGCCCCTTGTAATCCATTTTCTTCAGAAGTTCAGACCGAAAACAGACCTTAATGCATATTCTTATGCCCACTAATCAAGAGCTGATCGATACCTATCAACCTCTATTGAAGAGCGGACTCCCTATTAGGAACACATTCCAGTTTTCTCTTCCCGCGCCAGTTGCTTCTTTTCGTTAGTCGTTCTTTCACTTCGAAATCCGATGTTCGGCTATGTTGTTGTAGTAATTGTCACTCGAGGAGCTTGGCTTGCTGGCACCTGCTGTTAGTAAGTGGACCTTACAATACAATATACTTAAATAGGGGAGTCGTGAGAAGAAGAAGTCCCATAGGAATTTGTCCTGTCTTGCTCCTCCTTGAGCACCCTATCTCAATCATTCTTCTTTTATATTCTTATGAAGGTACCTTATTAAAAGATTGGATTCCCCAACTTCTCTAGCCGGTAGTTTATAAATAAATAAGGGGTTGGCTTCATTCACTGGGAAAGAGTGCATGTTGACAATGTGTACAAAGCCCCCATGCTTGATTGGCTCCTTTTTCTTTTCTGGATACGAGTCGAGGCTATCAATGGTTTATAGGCCAGCTTCACAGCATCAATAAAGTAAGTTAACTAACTCCTTCTTTATACCATATTTCTGTTTATGGGTGAAAATGACTTCCAGAAATGGATTCTTCCTTTTCCAAAACAAAGATCAGGCTCGTCGAGACCTGTGATCAGCGTCGACTATTTGGGTTCGGGTATAAAACAGCTTCCTCGATGTTTTAGTTGTATGATAGAGCGGCTTTATGAGATTGCCGTTGATAAGAGAACTAGCTGACTAACGAGGTATCTAGAGCCGATGAAGGCTTTATGGGTGTTAATAAAAACTCATTGTTGCGAGAATCAAAATAGAAAGAAAAATATTCCCATTTTAAGGGAAGGAATGCTCTTATTAGAGCTGCACTTATTAAGCGAAGGGATGAGGTGGCGGAATGATTGGGTCAAAGAACCGGCGTTTGGATATGAAAACTATGATGGGACACGAGTTACTTTCTCAATCCACTTTCAAGTCAAAGCGTGTGCAAAACCTTTTGATTGATTGATGTTCAAGAGAAAGTCGCTCAAAATTTTTCATTTGATTCCTTGGACTGTGCAGGAAAGTTTCGCATGTGGATTTGTCTCACTCTATATATGAGGATTGATCCGGAGTGAAACTTGAAACTGAAGAAAGAAAGGAAATGCCCAGCCAAGATGCTAATCAACTCTTTCTCAAATAGAAAAGAACTCTCTTTCAAAGACCTATAGGCCGAGCTGACAAAGCTGCTGGGGTAGACAATTTGACAAAGACTGAGCTACTGAGTGACTGAGTTAAAGTTTCGTAGCTAAACGGAGGCTATGACTTTCGCACCAACCAACTCACCTCCTTCGCTGGTAGAACTCATCTTGCCATCACCCACCTCGCTCTACAATTGCTCTGTGTTCCGGCAAAGTAGACTCATCTTCGGACCGAGTTCAAGACATCACTTTCTCGGTCTTACGTTTGAACCCCATCAGTAAAGTATCCAAAGTTCAAGCATCTGAGACTGACCCTTACAGTCAACTTGATCGGAATTTCATTCTTGATCCCACTCATTCACCGGAACACAGAGCAAGGTTTTCGATTAGAGCCAAGGTGACTTCCAAAGTTCAGTTTCAAAGAACAAAAAAGGTCTACGAAATTTGGGCAGACACGGGGGAGGCATAGCTAGCTTCTAGCTTTTGAACTTCTTTAGAGCTTATAGCTTTCGATTCGGCAATACAAACAGACAGCCTGTAATCTTCTCGTTCCCAGTCAGAGAGAGGATTCGTAAAGCTTGACCAAAGAGATCGGAATTCATCTGTTTTGCTATCCTCCCAGCGGTAGCTGCTAAGTCCGCTTTCTGCGCCTCTAATAAGTGGAATCACCAATAGTAAAGAAGCAACTAGGTACGTAGAAAAGCTTTCTTCTCTTTTAGATTTCTATATAAGTCAATATAACAAGTGTGTGATATCAATACGTTGTGGAAGGAATGCCTACTCATCATTAAAGGAGTAAACAATGACCGAGCATATAGCGATAGGTTACAAGTCCGGATCCAAACTCATATTGGGGGTATGGTTTTTCCCTGCAATGGTAGAACCTGGTAAACTCGCAAACATGACCATTGGAGGGTAATTTAGGTATTATAATTTATTCATTTTTGTTAATGTTAGTAAAAAGTGTCGCAAATCAACATTGACTATTAAATGTGGGGGGAGATTGATTTGTGTCAGAAAAAATAAGAAGTCTGTTTTTTGGCAAATGTGAGGGGTTTCCTTATTGACAAACTACAGGGGTGTAAATGAATTAAACCTGTTAACTTATGTAATACCCCTAATTTAAAAGGATAGTTCTGGAATTTTATTATTTTATTTAATTGCATTTTTATTTAACATTTTATTTTTTTTTATTTAAGTTGATTGTTTTTAATTGCCTGATTGTTTGTTATTTGCCTGTTTATTTGCTCGGTGTGTTGAATTAATTGTTTTTTTTAATTAGTTAATTGTTTTAATCTTGTGTTTTATTTAACTAGCTTTTATTTTATTTTAAATGGACTAATTTTAATTAAACGATTAGTTTACATGAAGTGGTAATACATTAGGGTTTTTACCTAAGTATATTGTGTCTGGGAATCGAGCCGATATAGGATTTGTGTGGAGTTGGACTTAGGTTTTGTTTCGTACAAGAATTAGGGTTCCAAACTAAACCTATAAATATATTGGTATGCATATGCTTAGGGTTTTTGTGAACACTATTCATTATATTCACGTACCTAAGATACCGAGAGAATACAGAGAACAGACCGAGTGTTTTGTGAGACAAAATACAGAGAGAACCATAAGGGAGTAAGGAAGGGATTCAAGGAGGAGTACTGGACTGAGTTAGGAGCAGCAGAGGTCGTGTAACACAACCGACGTTGCCGGAGTTAATAGAGACAACGGTTAGAGATTTTAATCCAAAGTCTCAAAGGCAAGTCTCTGTTCTATTCCTTCCCTTTAATCTGTGTTCTGTGCA
>JAOTQH010232664.1:0-13571 GCA_025631255.1 Cornus kousa
CCCCTGAATCTTAGCTTTGTTTCTGAATTTCCAGCCCATAACTCTTATTTACTTTCTTCTATTTGAGCCTGTCCTTTATCCTACATCAACGTCATTCTACACTATTGCAATGAATGTTTTGGAATCCATTCATCAAACTTCTTCAGTTTGACATATATTTCTTCTCAGTATCTTTTGATTATTTTGGTTCTCACTCTTATTTATCAATGAAATACCTACGGTTTGACACGTACTAAATTGTCTCATTTTTACAAACAGATGATATTTGTACGATAATTCTAAAGATCCATCTATAAAATCTTTTTGTTGCTAATAGTTTCTATTCAAAACTAAAAAAAACCCTGGGAAAACAAAATTCCGATCATAATTTGGAACCACCCAAACCCATCAATCTAAAAAAATTAATGCTATAATAATGAAAAGCTGATTAACCTGATTAGGAAAAAATGTAAACACCGACGCACCGTGTCCAATTTTTTTTTTCCTATTCTAGGGTGTATATTAGTCTACTTATCGTATATGTATCAATACAGGTGCATTGTGCAAATAGTAAACTAATTGTTTAATATAATAATTCTAGTGACACACTTTTAACATTGTTGCAAATAGTAAACTTTTAGTGGAATGATATGTGATGACACGACCCCTTCTCTTGTAGTATGTTTTTCTGCTTCTGATGGTGTTTGATTATTTTGTTAATTTTGAATTGTGTTGGATAATCAAATGGTTTAGAAATTTACAAGAGCAACATGTATTTCAGATTAGCTGCTTGGTGATGATTGTAAGCTTAAGCTTGACATTGGGAACTCTCTTAAGCTGGCATATCTACCTCATCATGTATAACATGACAACCATAGAGGTATGTTTTGAGTTTCAACAATGCACAATGGTATATTGGATGGATTTTATCTGATTGATAAATCTAAGGGGCCTTTTAACAGTATTATGAAGGGAAACGGGCAGCATGGCTAGCTAGGAAATCTGGACAGATCTACCGCCATCCTTTCGATGTTGGTGCTTACAGAAATATCGCCTTGGTCTCTCTCTCTGTCTCTGTGCACTGATCTTCTTTCTTTTTTTTTTGGTAACAATTATTATCTTAACTTACTCATCTTCATTTTGATCAGATATTAGGTCCAAGCATGCTGAAATGGCTCTGTCCCACAGCAGTTAGCCATCTAAAAGATGGAATTAACTTCCCCACTGCCCGCGATAGCTCATAGCATTATTTGCCTTTCCATGGATTTCAGAAATTGATGGCATCTCATGCTTGATAATGAGTGGACAAGTGCGAGATTTCACCCATCCTTGGATTTTCAATGGAAAACCATTTATAATTAGGAGAACTGACTAGCAATGGCTACAGATATATCTTGACATTCTTGGGCTTGTTCTCAGATTCAACTAGGTAGATAATGGTTCACAAACAGAGACATGACGGGTCTGCCAGCGAACCCAGATCATTTCATTTCCATAGAGTTCAAGAGTGTGTTACCCTTCTATGCTTTTCACGAATCATGAACGAAGATGGAAGTTCTACATTCAGCCGTCATGCACTGAACATGAAATCATTGCAACAAGATAATAATATCCCGACACGCGGTGGGGAACACAAGTTCTTAGCCTTTGTAACAGAAGGCTTCTTTATGTATAGTGGTTTTACATAACAGTATATTGATTATACATAGCATATCCATCATGTTAACTCTAGTCAGCCAATCATTAATCCAGTTTAATATTACTCTCTCTTTTAGAAGAAGATGAAGTTTTCTTTTGAAATCCTGCTGAATGTGGTATATGAAATTCTTATATTGGAACAAATTTGAATCCCTGAACAGTGTGTTGGACTTGTATTGCGCAAGGGCCTCTTCCCCATTGCTTGTGTTTTTTTTACTTTGAAGGAATTTTATGTTCATAGTTTTTACACTTGAATTGGGATAGAGATGGACTATATTTAAATTTTTTTTTTCTCCAGTCGTTGAAAATTTTGTACTGCAGTGGCCAACTGTCGGTATTTCATAATCATGAAGAAGGAGAAGATGCTTGCATTTGAGATGGTTGCATTGGCCAACTGTTGGCATTTCATAATCAGAAGATGCTCGCATTGGCCAACTGTCGGCATTTCATAATCACGAGAAGGAAACATTTACAGAAAAACAGGGGAACATGATTGATACGTACTCCGTGTAAAAATATGATGAAGATGATACAAGTTTGTGAAGTGATGGAAGCACAGAAGTTTTTTCAGGATAAGAATAACACCATTTTTGGTGATACAGGTTCAATAATGCAATTGAGGACATTGGCATTTTCCTATCCAATTGAGCCCAATCAAAGCCCAACACTTGGTTGGAATCACTCTAGACATGGTGTTTGAATTTAGGAGAAAAAAAAAAAAAAAAAAAAAAAAAAAAAAAAAAAAAAAAAAAAAAAAATTCAAATCCTACCCACAAAAGGTACGTGGCAATTTGATTGTCATATTTTTCTGATTTACTAGGAACAAGTTCGTTGTTGTTCTTAGTATTGTATGAAAGTCCTATACGTCTCCTTTTTGGATTTCACTATGCAAAGGTTGTGGTGCTATGTATAATGATTGTGTTTGAATGTGTCTGCTGTCATGTTTTTTATTATGTTTTTTTAGAACTACTGAATTCCATAGTATTTGGAGGATTACTTCATTCCACTGAAATGAATTATATACGTAGTATATATAAAACTTGTGATGTACACGTTGGACGCATTAAACATGTTTGATGTAATTAATATTTTAAATTATGTCATCCTTTTTGCTAGTAAGTGGCTCTATATCCATCCACAGATTCATCTTAGATTCTTTGGGATGATACCCAACCCAACTTCACATATATACTAATGTGCACATTTTTATACATGTCTACGTGGATATAAAGTTAGAAGATTTAAATATTAAAATTATATATTTTTTAATAATTTAAATTTTTAGGGTACAAAAGTTCAAAAAAATTCAAATTAAAATACTTGTTGGATAAAAAAAATTTGCCTTTCTAACTCAAAAAGTTTAGACATTGAAATCAAAGAAATTCATTTGGGATTGATATAACTTTTGGATGATTCACCCTTGTATATCTATGAGTCTATGACTTTAGGTACATGCATCTAATATATACACGTGTATTGCCACATATTTTTCTATGTGTAGATACACATGTTATTCTTTTTCTCGAGGTATTATGAAAGTGACTACATTTTGTTTGATCTGGTGACTTTAGTCTTGCAAGTTGTTTGGAATTGCTGTCCATGAGAGTATTGGGACTATTAATTAACTTATATCTATTAATTAAAACTATTACAGATGTCATCCTAGCCCCAACTTGAGTTCATTGTTTTATTAATTAAAACTATTAGTTATGTTTATTTTTACAAATAAACATAACTAAGTAAATCTGAATACCATTTTTTTTTTTTTTTTTTTGAATGGTACATCTAAATATCATTTTTCAATAACCATAATTGTGTCATTTTTATAAATACACTTAATCAGTACACCTGAATATCAATTTTATATTCTCTCTTTCAAATTTCAAATCTCATGGTATTTAGGCTCCGTTTGTTTTTACGTAGAATATTTTATTCAGAAAATATTTTCTTTTTTAGGTAATATATATTTTTTTAATTTTATTTTTTGGTGTTAAGCAAATATCTAGATCAAAGTTGAAGTCGACTCCATTGAACGGGACATGTAAAATAACTTACCGAAAATTAATGGATAATTATTTTTTTTAGATTTTAATATTTGTTTTTCGTATATATTTTATTACAAACAAAAATTAATAATAATAAAAAATTAATAATAGTAATAATTCTAAAAAAATATTTTATATCAAAACAAATGGAGCCTAAGAATGCTCTAACCACAATCAAGTACAATTAGTAATATATATATTTCACACTAATGCTATATATATAGCATCAACAATTCAACAATACCTTGGATTGGGACCATCCTGCACCAATTGAGTACTGGTGCATGTGGAATGGGAATTGTCCCGTGTATTTGGAAGATTGGCAACATGCTCAAAGAGATGCAGATAGAGATACTTCCTAGTTTGCGCCAATATATATATATATATATGCGACGAAGAAGAAGAAAAAGAAGAGTATATATATATATATATATATATATAGATACAGACATATATTGTAAGGATGGTAAAGTTTCTCCTATTATTGTAAAGTTACCCACTACCTCGCTATATTTTAACCATAATGATGTACAAATAGTAAATCACATGCTTTAGTCAAAATTTTACATCATGTTTCTTTTTATCGTGATTTTATTATTATTATTAAATTATCACTTTCGAATAGATAAATATATTTAATTTAAGGATATTTTAATATAATTTTTTATAGCATGGTCATTTAAATACGTGCAACGTTACAATATGATCCATCCATGATTTTTCATATATTGTAAGGATATGTTTCAACTTTCTAGTTTAAACACCATTCTTATCCAATGTGCCACTTGCACCAAAACAGATCAATCCCACATGAAGGATGAACACATACCTCTCTCTCGTCACAAAATTAAGTATATATATGTGTGTGTGGGTGTGTGTGTATATAATATGCATATCTGTAACATCAATATGAATGATCAACTAGTACGTAGGTGGCACGTTCTGGTAAATTCAAAACTTTTGTCCTACTTCATTAGATTGGTTGGTAAAGAGCTACCATTAAATAAAATAATGGTAAACTTTTGTCCTACTTCTAGCTGTATTTGAGATTTGTTTGGACCATATTTACGTATCCGACAAATGTCTGAGCATCCAATACCTTCATGACACCGAAGAAGTATTCATACTAAATGATATTACTAATTAACTTGACATAGTGATAAAATGTAGGATGTTTTTTCTTAAACATAAAATATGTATAAAACAAAAAAACAAAGCATTTTCTCTCTAATATTTTAAAATGCAAATGTCATGATGCCATGAATTCTCCTATTGATCCGCAATATACATAAAAACAAAGTGATTTAAAGAGTCTTTGGCTTGCCATGATCAGCCATGATTCACAAGTGATTTGAACTCTAATTTTGCTTCTGCAAAGTTGGTAAATTTCTCAAAACTTATCATTAATTTTGCAAATTGGACATAGCTAGTGATGGTATACATGTTCAATTGATTAATGGAGACATTTTCAAAAAACGATCCTATTTAGCTACTTGCATGAGGGTGAAACCATGTTTATACAAATCAATGTTTTTCAAAATTGCCATTTGCAGCAATGGCACATAGTTGACCTAAGATACACCTCCACATCTTGGATCATAGCTATAATTTTTTTTCACTTTTTTCGGTGTTTGGTTAAATGGAAAGTTATAATAGAAAGTAAAAGTAAAAGAAAATGAAGTTAATGAAAAATAAATAAAGAGAAGACTTGTCTATTCACCAGTTATTTCTATTGCTGCTAATGTGGTCAAATCATAAATGCACAAATAGTCTGAGAGGGTAACCGAATTTATTCAAAAAAAAAAATTATTGTCTTTATTTATCAATTTTCAGATTTTGTGATTACGAATTAAATGTAGTCTTGTCCCATAAATAAATGTTCTATTATGCATTTGATTACTATAAAAATTTCTTAAGAAAATTATGTAAAATTAATTTGAATAGCATGAAGTTTACAATCATAGAAAGTGCATTATAGTAAGTTCATAAAACTTTCTTAATAAATAAATAAAAAAAAAAAATATATATATATATATATATATATTGTGTTTTTGTAAAGAAATTTTTTATTGAAACGCAATCTTCACTATAAACTTTTCCTTTTTCTTCTAACGACTTTTAAGGTGTAGAATTTTTTATTTTTTTTTCATTTTTGTTTCTTACTATAAATATCAATGATGCTCATTTTTTTTTTTCGGAAATTAATATCAATGATGCTCATTCTGAACACCAAAGCATCGAGGCATCAAAGCATGGCCAATAGTACTCTATGCTGGAAAATCATAAACAAAGGGACAAAACCCAAAATAGCATAGTGTTATGAGACTTCAATACAGTATTATTTCTGAGGGGTCTAGTCTTCGTGGCACAATCTGATGTGTGATTGTCAGATGGGCTTTACGTTTTTTATAGAGATAATGTTGCCATGTCATTATGTGATCCAACATTCAGATTGGATCGGTTGGTCCCTGTTTGACATTACTTGAAGAGACTAAAAGCTCTTTTAATTATTTTTTTATTTTTATTGAGAAAAAATAATTCTTGCACCGAAGTATCTAACATGATTAACATTACATGGATAGAAACCTATTGGATTAGACAAATAAGTTAGAATAGTCCGTTTAAACATCATTATTGAGATTCTGGGGGAGCACATTATAAGTATGATATAGCGTAACAAGTATTTACAATATAATGTACATGCAAATAAATATATATATATAGAGATAGTGATGTTTTTGGAATTAAATTAATTTACAGATAAAAAATATAAGTATTAAGGAAACAATTTAGGAGAAAAAAATATGAAATATATATAAAATTTTATGAAGAATAAGAAAATCTAGAGGGGCACTTTCCATATTTTTATTAAATATATATATATATATATATATTATAAAACATATATAGAATATAAGAGGTAAAAAATTCGGGAGACACGTGCTCCCTGAGTCTTTAACTGCCTCTGTCCCTAACTTAGATGGTGGTGTCCGTGTTGGAACTCTTAAAACATTTCATTGGCATATGTGCTCTCCGCTCACCATGCAATGACTGTTATCAAAAAATAAAATTAATCCTTGGCAATACTATTTTTACTAATAGAAACATTTGAAACTTTTTGCAAATGGAGATAAAAAGAATATGTAGTCTATTTATGAAAATATATATATATTATATCTAAAAAATGTTTACATAATAAGTTATCAAATGTTAAGATATTAATTTGTAATTGACAAATTTTAGTGTCAAAATATGTTCAAATGAATTGTAATTCTTATTTTACTTTTGATTGACGGTGTAGGAAGCGGAATAACATGTGCAATCAATATGTGTTTGACTTTGATTATAAGAGAACATGCATCATGTTAAAGAACATATGTTAGTGAGGACACCTTATTTTTCATATTTGGCAAGGTTTGGTGTTAGGAACTTGGAAAATTTTCAAAGTTTTATTTTATAAAATGCTCAGTCACACCTAACCGGTTGTGCTTTAACGCAATTAGTTGCGGTCCTTGTTTTCCAAATTTTGTTTTTGAATCAAATCTAAGTGGCTTAGCAAAATCGGCCTCGTTACAACGTAACCGATTGCACTTGTCAATTTTCAAATTCACCGTTACTAAATTTTACACTGGTCAAACGGAACTGGTTGCGAGGAGCCCTTGTGTATGAGTCTAGACTATTGGGTGTGACACTTGAGCTACCTATAGAAGGATTTTGAGCCACTTTTACAAAAGGGACATTTGACGGAACTGGTTGCGTTCTTCTAGAACCTATGTGGAAATTGCAATTTGAGTCCAATTTAGTTTTCTTTTTAATTAGTTTTTGGGGAGTTTTTTTTTTCACGAAATTTTCCTGGCTTTCAAGTATTTTTTAGAGAGCCTTTGAGGGATATTTTTATTTAGAAAATCAATGAGATTTTTTTTATTTTTTTATTTTTTATTTTTTATTTTTTATTTTTAAAAAAAACACACACATAAACACGAATCATTTAGGGCGATGTTCTTTTTTTGGATTGAATTGGAGCATAATTGAAGATTCAGAGGTTTCAAGAAGTAGGGTTTTATTTGCCTTCACATAATTTAGAATTTGAAAGAAGATAGTTGTTTCGATTACATTTTGAAGGGGTCAAAGCATTCGTAAAATATTATTGATCTATCAACAATCATTTTACAGAGATCAAGTGAGTAAGCTTGAAATCTAGAGCTCTTAGACAAAAGAGTCGCAAAGTTAGGGAGTTCAACAAAGTTATATTTGAATTAACTTCTTAATACTGTCATTGATGCTATTAGCAATTTCATGGGGTTTTTCTGTTCTTTTAGTTTATAACCCAAATAGGGAATATGTGAGTTGGGTGTAGGTCCAATTACCTGACATTACCTTTATGATATTTATAAGTTGGGGACTTACATGACTCACGATATCTAAATCGGAATAGTCGGAATTAAGACATCAAATTTAATACCTTATCACTCCGGTAAAATAAGCCCATATTACACATAATTAGAGTGTGATTAGCTCCAAAGTCGAATATTCAAGCCCTCAAGTATTAGGCCAAAGATTACTTTCAAAATTATACTAATAATCTAAACACATGAGAGAAGTGATCATACATAGTAATAATGCCCATGTCATTCATGGCTATTTTAGTGAATAAATTTGGTAAACTCATGAAAAAGGTATGTAAGTTGTTGGAAAAGAATTTGCCATTATAGTATATACCTAAATTGAATTTGGTATACTTGCCTAAATTAAAATTGGATTCTTCCACAAAGAATAAAATTTCATTAAGTAAGATTTGGTGAATACACTTTTTAACAGTAGTTAAAAAAAAAAAAAAAAATGAACACACTTTTTAACGCTTTATTGGCTTGCTTGGAAAATTTGTTGAAAAGGGAAAAATACAAATTTGGCCAAAAAGTTTGAGTATTCAATTAGTATAAAATACCAAATAAATAAAAATCTCAAAAAGGATGTTTTGTTAAATTTATCTTCAGATTTAGGGACAACACATGTTAAACATGTGTTACCAAAAAAAAAAAGGTGTTATTCCCAAACTCATTAAAAATTACCTCAAGATATTAGCAAACTCGAATAAAGATATTAGAGAAAAATTCAGTAATATTACTAGAAAATTAAAGCTTTGAATAGTAACCATCCACCAATAGAATAGCACTTTTGTTAATGAAATATTTTATAGCACATATCATTTCTGCACTCCAATTTCAAAAAATATGGTAAAATGAATGTAGACATGATGGTAGGAGAAGTGGAGACTCGACAAGTAAAGCATATCCTCAAGTACAACATAAATGCCATAAATAATTGAGATCGGTAGATCTGATCTATGGAAAATTATATAGTATATATAGACTTTTCTTGTAAAATATCTTTGAAATATTTTAATTAATAAGCTAAATCTCAATTTAAAAAATATAAGGAAATTTTTAAATATGGAGAGGTATTTGCACATTTTGCATGTAAGAGAATTTTGTTTTGCATTCTACCCTACATAATATTCATGTTCTATATATCATATATATGTGTTATCATAATTAATTGGGTGGAATGTGGAACACATTTTAAAGAGGTTTATCATTTGGTTCTAATGCTCATAAATGAAGTTACGAGAGTGACTAGCTAATTTTTTTTTTTTTTTTAATTTAATTTTATTTTTTTAATGAAGCAAAAGAAATTATTTTTGTATTTGAAAGTATCAAATCACCGAATTGTATGATTGCACAATTTAATTAATGAATAGTGAATGATTGCATTTCTTTGTTTACACAATATGAAAAGCATGTATTAAGCAACATAAAAAATAAATAAATGAGCTGATGTTTTCTCATTATAAACCAAAATAGGTGAACTCAAATATTTTATAATACATATCATTAATTTCTTCACTCCAATTTTAAAAAATATATATGGTAAAATGAATATAGACATGAAGTGATTTTGGATCATTTACAGAACAAGCTAGGCAATATCATCCCTGTCATTTTTAAGGTGAGGTGTGTATATATATATATATATATGTTAAAGAAAAATCATATACGAGTAGTTACATCTGTGTTGTGTACATTTATTGGCGTCCACCGGTCCACGTCATCATGTTTGTGACGTGGGGATAAGAACTCGTTTCTAATAATTCAGTATTGCTGGTTTGATAATGATACAATACTTATATATGTCGAGAAATACGTAAATGACATTAATTGCAACATGTGTATGTGCATGTGTATGACTGTATGTGTAGACACAGCTGGTGGGGTATGGAGAAATAGAGAATCATGTCTTATCAATGAGTTATCTGAATCACCATCATGTTAGGTTGTGTTTCAGTTTCTTCCACAAGTGAATATATATATATATATATATATATGTATGTATATGTCTTCTACGTGCTACCATGTACTATCTTGATTTACTTTTTACGTTAAAATATAAAAAATATCACTAGATTATAATCTTTAAAAATTCTTTTGAATTACAATTGAATAGAAGTGATGAAAGTTCTGAATTTATAAAGACATTAATCAATATCACTCCATAGTTTAAGATTTTTGAGTGGAAGCAGAAAAGTGTGACATTACATTTGGTGTCATTGCAGAGCCCCCAAACCTATACAAGGGGCAAATATGAAATTCGCCTTTCTCCTCTTTTCATCTCACTTTTTTTAGATATTTTAATTTATTAAAATGTCCTTACTGATTCAATTTGAAAAATGTAAAGAAATTTTTAAATATTGAGAGTATTTGTGCAGAATTTTGTTTATCATATGTGCTAACGTAGTTAATTGGGTGGATTGTGGAACATATAGTTTAAAGAGGTTTATCATTTGGTTCTAATGCTCAGAAATGAAGTTACAATTCAAAAAGATGGCAAATACATATAATTCTAAATAGTGGGAGTAGCTAAACTTGTTTTTATAAAGCCAAAAAACTATTTTTGTATTTGAAAATATCGAATCAGCAACTTATATGATTGCACAATTTAACTAAGGGGACACTGAATGATTGCATTTCTTTGTTCACACAGTATGAAAAGCATGTATTAAACTTTAAGCAACATAAAAAATAAATAAATGAGCCGATGTTTTCTCATTATGAACCAAAATGGGTGAACTCAAATATTTTATAATACATATCACTTTCTTCACTCCAATTTTAAAAAATATGGTAAAATGAATATAGACATGATGTGAAGAGAAGTGGAGACTCGACAAGAAAAGCATATACTCAATCACAACATGCCATAAATAATTGTGATCCGCAGATCTGATCTATGGAAAATTATTTAGTATATGTAGACTTTTCTTCCATAATATCTTTAAAATATTTTAATTAATAAGCTAAATCTCAATGTGAAACTATATATACATATATATATTTTTTTTGGGGTGAAGTTGTTGCTAGGGTATCGACATTATGTGCTGGTCTTCTTGTGATAAGATCTACAACAAATAAGACATATATATATTTTTTTTTGGGTGAAGTTGTTGCTAGGGTATCGACATTATGTGCTGGTCTTCTTGTGATAAGATCTACAACAAATTAGACATATGGATCAAAAGAGGACAAACGTGGCTATATATTTGACCATAAATAATAGGCTATAGTCTATATATATAGGCTGGAGTGTTGTGTCTTTTTGTTCGGTAAGTCGCTAGGCTGGAATGACAATGTTGCATGGAGTAATAATATAGTAGCCCCATTTTAGTAATTTATTACTCTTTTTGTCCTTAAAAAAAAAAAAAGTATCATTTTGTTCCAAAATAATTGTCTACTTTTTTTTTTCCAAATAATATATTTCATATCTTTCCATATATGTCTCTTGAGTTTAAAATTTTAAAGTTAAAATATTGAAAATTTAAAAGAGCAAGTTAATAACTTTTTAGAAAAATAATGCATGTCCCAGGTGTAACCTTAAAAAATACTATTCCCTATAAACGACACTTAAATTGGAATGGAGGGAGTAGGAGCATGCTTGATTTGTAATTCTTAAAACAGTTTTCAGAAATTAAAAAAACAAATAACAGTTTTTAGAAAACTATCTCCAAAATAGCACTTTTATAACTTAGTTTTCATAAGACAATTTTCACAAAACTTAATCAAACAGAATTTTTATGTACATTTTTCAGTTTTTGGATAACAAGAAAACTGTTTTCGTAGTTATAAACTAAACATTTATTTATTTATTTATTTATTATGTTCTAAATTAATTGTCCATTTTGAAAAGTCAAAACATATAAGCCATCTCTTTTCATCATTGTTCTTTCTATTTTTAAAAAATTTCAAACTTGGTAACTTTACCTATTTAAACTAAAAGGGATAAGTTAATAATTTTAAAAATAGATAATACATTTTCTCTTAAAAACTTCAATTTCTATATCTGGACTTCTAATAGGAGACGGAAGAAGTAATAATCTCATGGTTTGCAAAGTTGATTTTGATAATCTTTACCTATTTTATTTTCTGACCTAAATACCCTCCTTATATCTATTTTATCCCTACCATATGTAGGCAGAGACCCAATTAAGGATCAGTGGTAGCAATCTCCACTCGAATTTTTATTTATTTACATTATTAACTCTATTCTTTGTAAAGATAATTGTCTATCATTCTCGCTCTCTACCGCTCTCACAGTTGTGATAATCAATTCTCTCACACAGACAAACTCTAATATTTTCACTTAATTTTTAAAAATAATCACTAAATATTCATGTCATTCATTAATATCTGGAGTAAAAAATAAAGTAAAATAAATGGACTTTCTTGTTAGACACAATTAAAAGGTCAAAAATCTAAATCTCACATCAATACAAGTTGAACATGGCTTGACATGTGCCGGACAAATCACGAAAAATTAAATTATCATATTTGTTATTTTATTTTAAACATCTGTATCTCCACATTTTTTTTTATTATTCAAACGTGAGTATTTAACTCGAAGGTGCATTTTGCAAATAAGTGAATAATAATTGAAGAGTATTTAGTGCATTTTTGCCCAAAATTAGTAAAATTCTATATATTTTTGTATAACAAATTTATACAAATGAAAGCTACATTAATATATCATCAAATTTTTTTTTGTCAAATATATTATCAAATTCACATTCAGTTTTTATATCGTAACGTGAGTGGTGCCCCATCTTCATTTAGTGTGTGATAAAATGTTTGTGACATGGTAGCAAACAAGCATATCCAATATTATATACACACAGCCTTTTTTCTCACATGCGACAGCAATTCATAATATAGCGTTGCGAATAATTTCCAACAAACACTCAATTGAAAGAAATCAGCTTAAATCTTCCAAGTCTTTTTTAGCTTAACCACAAATATTTCAAGAAATTATTTTACAGTTGTGTGCAAGGGCATCTCGATATAACTCAGGACCTTAGACGAAAAATAAAAAAATGACCTTTTCATATCATAATAGATAATATATTAAGTATTAAATAATAATTAATTAAAAAACATCCTTCTTTCTTTTTGAGATGCATAATTATTAATTAAATTCTTATATTTAAGTGTGGTTAAAATATATTTTTCAATGGACAATATAATCAATTCATTTAATCTTTCTTGTAACATAGTTGATTGTATATATAATTTTATCAACTTTAGGTCTTGATTATTAGTTATAACAAATTTATTAATAACTCCCTTTAGAGATTGAATTAGTTTATTTATTCTTCTGACATATTCAACTTTACAATATGGGTAAAAATAGTCACAACTCACAAACAAATATATAAATATATGAAAAATATAAATATATACAAATTTATAATAACAAAAGTTAGTAAAACTAAAAAACACTCTATCTGTCCCAAAAAGAATGTTG
>JAOTQH010232684.1:0-13570 GCA_025631255.1 Cornus kousa
GATAAAATCACAAATAAAAATTCGTGAAGTATAGCGTTTTCCTAATAATAAGAGGGGAGAATTCAGGTTGAATTTTCTAATTCTCAAATTTAATTTAGAATTAGAGAATTTTTTTTATGACAAGAATGCTCCAACACAAACTTTCTTACATATGGAGCAACTCATCCACTCAAAACATTGACACCGGAAGAACACTGCACTTACATTTAGAATTCGAGATGATCGGACAAAAAAAAAATGGTATTGGAGAGGGAGAAGGGCGCAAATCCTCTGCTATGCTATTACTATGCGGTCCTCTGTTGTGAGTTTTAAGTGGCCTATGTTTTGCCACATCATTCTTCTTTTAATAGCTTTTAAGGCAGCGTTTGAGTGGAATTGAGGCAGCGTTTGGATCCTTTTTCACTACCATTTATAAGTATCTTTACACACAAAATAAGTTATGCACATAATACATAATAAGTAATGTCACATACAAACGTAACTCAATTTAATATATTGTGTTTAACAATTACACCACCATTTATAAGTATCATTTCACCACCATTTATAAGTATTTTTACCCTTAAATTAAGGTATGCACATAAATGGTGATGTTATTTTTAGACTCATGTGATGTTACTTTTTAGATCCTATGATGTTAATTATAAATGGTGGTGTATCTTCACCCTATATGTACATAAATGGTGATATTACTTTTAGATTATTAGGATGTTACTTTTTAGATTCTGTGATGTTATTTAAAAATTGTGGTGAAATGTTATTTATAAATGGTGATGTAATTGTCAAACAACGTCTTAATTGTCAAATGGTAGTGGATAATGTGACCAAACGTAAATCACATAAGAATTTACTGCAGGGGAATCTACAGCAGGGGATTCGCGCCCAAGAATCCATGTTGGTGAAAACGAATATTGCTTAAAAAGAAAAGAAGTTAAGAAGGAAAATACAAAATTATTGATTCATTCAATTTAAGTAAAGTAAGTGGCTCACTTTTCTCTCTCCCTATTAATTTCTTCTAAAAACACATCATTAGTTTAAAGTGTTGTCTCCACTCATCATCACCCACAAAGCAACACAACATATGCATTAACACAGTTTTTTGGTCATTGAGATCCTCATTATTCGCATTTTTCTACTTCTTTCTTCTTGTTGTCATTTTTGTATATTAGTTAGCTCTTTCTCTCTCCTCCTCACTTTCTCTCTCTCTCATGTTCCATTCAAATTCAATTTCAATCCTCTCTCCTCTTTATTCCATCACTATCAAATCTTTCACATCTCTGTAACTCACTCTCTCTCTTGTTGTTAATCGATACTACCAAACCTGGTCAATCTTTGATTCTTCCTTCTAGAAATTGTGATTCCATTTGATTCTTTCCCTCCCTGTTGTGTCTACCGATCCACTTTTCTGGCAAAACCCTAGTTTTTGGGCTCCTTGTTCGATCGATCACTCCTCGGATTTCAGCAACTGAGATCTGAATCAATTATGATCTCATTTTGAATCTGAATAATGCATTTTCGTTCGATTCTGATTGGACGTCTCGATCTTTGGGTTGTTTCGGATTCCAAAACGTTGACTTGGAAGCGAATTGAAGTTCTGAAAGGACAAACTCGATCCTTTGACGACACAAGGTATAGGAGATTGATTCTGTGATAACTGCTTGTTAACACACACACATATATATATATTCGTTCGGTGGATTTTGCTGAACTTGAATAAAAGTATATATTTACACGCCCATACACACATATATCCTTTTTTGTTGTTGTGGAATTGAGATAAAGGCGATGACGAGGAGTAGGGGAGAGAGAGAAGACTTGGAGAAGTCTGTGGGTACTGTTTCAAAGGACTCAACGCTTGGACTTCTGAGGATTCTAACAGTTCTCATCATTTTTGTTGTGGGTGTGGTTATTGGGTTGACATCAAGTTCGCATATCAATCGATATTTTAACATACAAGCAGATCATTTTATCATGAATCGTGCAGTGGCTCCGTTGCTTCCGTTGCCAAATTGTACAGACAATTGTGAGAAGGTGGATTGCTTAAGCATGGAGAGATATTTACGCCCAAAGGATGTGACTCATAGTTTATCGGACGAAGAGCTGTTTTGGAGAGCTTCAATGGTGCCCAAGAAGGAGGACTATCCATACACTAGAGTGCCCAAAGTGGCTTTCATGTTCTTGACCAGGGGACCACTGCCACTGTTGCCATTGTGGGAGAGATTCTTTAAAGGACATGAGAAGCTATTCTCCATTTATGTGCATACAGCCCCAGGGTATGAGCTTAATGTGAACAGTACCTCCCCTTTCTACAATCGCCAGATCCCCAGTCAGGTATGAATCAATCCAGCATGATTTTTTATTCTTAATTGTCGATATTTTGTCATGCCTATGGAGAACTTAGTACTGGCTGCAATTGAATGTAGTTTCTGTACATTTGGGTTGCATCGGTTCCATTTTATAGTTACTGAACAAGCCTAACAAAGTGATCAACTGCTCCTTGGTGAGCAGCAAGCAGTATACTCACTTTTACTTGCAGCCTTTGCATCTCATTTAATGGACGGTTTTAAAACTCCATTTTTTGCATTAGTTTAGGAAACTAGCTTTTTTCTTTCAATTACCCTTAATTTTGTTTGACCTAAAATGACAAAATAGACAATGGAATTAAACAAAAAAAAAAAACACAATTGATTTCTCCAATAGACGTAATCTGAATAAACAAATATGTAATGACAAATAGATGTCACCTGAATCCAGTTATTCTGGACATTAGGAATAAACTAGAGAATATGATTTCCTTTTCCTTCTTTTATTTTATTTATATTTGTTATATGTATATATTTTTGTATGGTTTTCTTACACGACGACGATAATCACTTGATGTATCATCGCATTTTTAATATTAGAAATGAAAATAATCTTCGTATGCGTCTAACTCTAACCTACCAACCGACTATTAAGAAAGTGAAAGGAATTGAGGCTAGGATTCTATTTTGCAGCCTAGTGGATAACACAAAAGTGGTAATCAGGAGATTTTGAGGCCTTACAAAAATCAGGAGAAGTAAACTAGAAGAGAAAGTTATCCTGAACAAAGCTATTATTTTACACTACATACATATGGTGTACGAGTCTGATGGAAATATTGGAACTTTGTAAAATAAGCTCCAAGTATGGATGAATGGAGGGATGACCCAATACAAGAACTGGTGCGATTTCCAAAATGTCTTTAAATTTGGGATTCTACAGTAATTTGGAGAATAGAATATTTAATAAGAAGTTGCTGACTCCAAGTAATTGGAACTAAGGCTTGTTGAGCTGAATTTTTAATTAGATTTAGGATTTCTTGAGATGAACTATTGTGATAGGATGGCAGAATAGAATATTTAAAGATATGCTAAATAATTTATATTCAAGTAGAACCTTAGAATTCGTTACTGATTTAGTTCCTCTGTATGGTAGGATTCTGTTTTGAAACCTAATGAATTAAAGAGATGTGGTGATTAGGACCTTTTGAGGCCCTTCAAAAATCAGGGGAAGTAAGCTAGAAGAGAAAGTTATCCTGAAGAAAGCTATTATTTAACATACATATGGTGTACGAATCTGATAGAAATACTGGAACTTATATACAATAAACTCTGAGTAATTTACCAATGGAGGGCTGAGTACGATACAAGAACTGTGGGGATTGTTGAATGTCTTTGTAGTTGGAATTTAAGGGTAACTTGGACTAACACATACTTACATGGAATGCGACTTTTATAGGCCGAAGAATAAATTTTCAGAGATGGCTAAGATTCATGATAATAGATATTCTTAATTCTCTATTTTGGAGAATAGTTGTTAATTAGATATTGCTGACTCCAAGTATTTCAAACCAAGGCTTGTTGAGTCAAATTAGAATTTGTCGACTCCAAGCAATTTTGTATTTGTAATTAGATGTAGGATTTCTGTAGAGTAACTATTGTAATAGGATGGGGGATATAATATTTAAAAATAACATTTTCTATCTAAGTAGAACTAAGTAACTTAGTTCCTCTGTATGCTTGTGTTTCATTTATATAACGGGAGAACTAACTGATATTGGATTATGTTATAAGTATGATATCTTTTCATTGCAGTCATGCTTTTTTATTTGTTGGTATCAATTGGCTGATCTCAACTATCTAGTAAGGTAGATCCTTATTAAGTGGTGTCGATTGCCATCTAGAGTTCTACATGCTACATCAACTTAGCATAGCACTTGCCATATAAATAAATTGACATGGGCCAAAAAGTCATGGTAATTGGGATTTTGGTTCTGTTCCAGTGCGTTCCAAAATGGAGGATTTTTTACTATTTTTTCATCCTTAAACTTTTGATTTCTAGACAAAGTCACAGAGAATTCTTGAAGACCATCTTTATTTTTAATTTTTTCATTTAGTTTCTTTTCTTCTGGAATATTGGCAATTATATCTTCAAATATATATTTAGGGTGTTATTGCAAAAAAACTTATATACTAGACTAGCAGTTGCAATCCAGTATGTACTTATGTGGAAAGATTGTGAAGAGAAAGGAAAGCAGAGGTAGTGGTGGCAATCTGCCCTGCCCTGCCCTGCCTCTAATGGGACGGATTTGGTTTGCCTTTAAACGGGGTAGGGTGGGTATGGGATAAATAAGTTCAACCCGAAACAGGTTCAAGGCGGGGACAGATAGGCATGTTTCCCGCCCCGCCCAACCGCCCCGATTATATAGTGCAATTACTTTACTGTCATTTTAGCTATTTTGTTCCTCAACTGCCCTTACAATATATGTAAACAGTATACAAATTCATCACTTTCTCACATTAGGGTTTAGCAACCATCCCTTTCAATCCTACCTCCCCACATCTCCGACGGGCAATCGTTTCCAACCACCGTCTTTGTTGGACTGAACTCTCTCTCCTACAGGCACATCATGGACTCATGGTCACACCACCACTGCTTCTAATCTTTCCTTATGGCAGTTGCTTCTACAATATGGTGATGGAAGCGTATGCCTTAGATAAGTTAGATCCTTCTCTCTATATATATATGTGTGTGTGTGTGTGTGTGTGTATTTATCTAGGGTTTTTCTTCTCAAAATCTAATCTCATATCTCTCTCTACATCTATATGTATACATACATCTGGGTTGTCCCTCATTATATATCATTCAATCTCTCTCTCTCTCTCTCTCCCCATGGAGAAACAGGGATGATGGGTTCAGATGGGGTGGGGATGGGATGTGAAATCTGTCCATGAAGTAGGGATGGGATTGAGAATGGAAACTCGTCCCAGGTATGGGACAAGTTCAGGACTGAGAATTGATCAATGGGGTGGGGTAGGGTTTAGTCAAATCCATACCATACCCACCCCATTGCCATCCCTAAGAAGAGGAATGTTTTCGTTATGTGAGTAAAAAGAGAGAATGGAACTTCATATGGATTTACTAATTCCCTTATCTTTCCCTTCCAAATCTTCCCATTCGGAAGGAAAACAATATTACTATTTGAGGGGCTAATATAGCCCCCTCCCTTCCTTTTGTCCTTTTCCCTTTTTTCCTCAGTTTCAAACAAATCACAAGGAAAGCCCATCTTTTCTTCTCTTTTCCTTTTCCTTCCTTTCCAACTCATTCAATCCAAACACACTGGTAAGCATTAGTTTGCTGCACTATAGGAATGCTTCATCTTTTGAATTAATTTTACGTTTTTTAGCTAACGTTCTCTATAGGGCTATTGCTCGGTGCAATGGTAAAAAGTTCGAGCTGACAGCATGGGTTCAAAACTAAGAGCTGTGATGTTGTGTAGAAATAATGCCAAAGTTAGTTACATCTCCAATCTCCCCCTGCCAAGTACCCCATGTATATACAGGTCCAGCATTGTGTAATTGCTTTTCTAAGCCTACATATTTATTGTAGTAGTAGCTTCCTTTTTTCCCCCTAAAATATTCTTTCTTTTCTTGTCAGAAAGTTGATTGGGGAACAATATTACTGGCAGACTCGGAGAGGCGCCTTCTAGCCAATGCCCTGCTTGACTTCTCAAATGAGCGGTTTGTTCTTCTATCCGAGAGCTGCATCCCGGTCTACAACTTCCAAACTGTCTACAAATATCTCATCGAATCTTCCTACAGCTTCGTTGAGTCATATGATGATCCCTCCCGTAATGGACGTGGCCGCTACAGTCGCCGCATGAAACCTGATATCCAGCTTTCTGATTGGCGCAAGGGCTCCCAGTGGTTTGAGCTGAACCGGACAGTAGCTGTCATAATAGTTGCAGACACGAAGTACTACACCATTTTCAGGAAGTATTGTTTGCCTGCTTGCTACCCAGACGAGCATTACCTTCCAACTTACCTGCACTTGTTCTACGGACCCATGAATGCAAATCGAAGCGTGACTTGGGTCGACTGGTCATTGGGAGGCCCGCACCCTAAAAAGTTTGAGAAAGCGAATGTTACAGAAAGCTTTATTCAGTCCATAAGAAATAATGGGACACGTTGTTCTTATAATGAGGAGAAAACACATGTTTGTTACCTCTTTGCTAGGAAGTTTGCTCCGAGCACGTTGGAGCCCTTACTCAACCTCACGTCGAGGGTGATGAAATATTGAAATTTTTTTGACTTGGCAGAGATGAGGGTTAATTATTTCCCCCTCTAGTTCCTAGATTTGAGTAAAGCTTTTTTGTATGCTTCTGCAAGTTTTGTAGTTTTGGTTATATTGATTTATTGATTAGAATGTACAGGACATTAGTAAGATAAATGTGGTGCTCTACTATTGAGAGGACTGCTTGGCAGAAATTTTGTGGAATCTGCAAAATTCCTTAAAGAAGGAAAACATCAATACATTTACTCCCGTGTTATGAATGCATCCTGATTTTTTTTTTTTTTTTCTTCCATCATGATGTGTTCATTACGTGATTTAGGTGGTGCAAGTGAAGTTGCTGTGGCATTATTGAAGCGTTGGTTTGAGAAATATGTCGTCGATCCTCCTCTCTAAAGGGGATATTGAGGGTTGAAGCCCCTTTGACCCTTTAGCATCTTTTGTGTGTGTGTGTGTGTGTGTGTGTGTGTGTGTGTGTGTGATGCAAGGTCGTATGTTTTTACATAGAAATCAATGTATTTGAAATATTGTTTTAAAATTATTTCCAAAATTGTAGTTTTTTTTTAAAAAAAAATATTTTATGGAAGTAAGTAAATGTTTTTGAAGACTGTTATTTATTTATTTTTTGGTATTTGACAAAAATTTAAGCCGAGTCCAACTGGTAGGGTGTGTAAATAATTTGTCGAAAATTGATGGATAAATTTTTTATTAGATTTTAATATATATATTTTTTATAAATATTTTACTACAATCAAATACCAAATAATAAATAAAAAAGTCTAAAAAATATTTTACATTTAAACAAAAAGATCCTTTTGTGTAAATAATAAAAAAATACCAGAGAGGTATATCAATTGGTTCATTTTTTTTTTTTTTTTTTGATTGGGTACTCCCAGACATATTTTGGCCGAAACTTAAACTCCTTTTAGGAAATAGGGGTATAGCCGAAACTCAAACTTTTAACCTCCTTTTAGGAGATTGGCGTATAACCGAAACTCCAACTTTTGACCTCCTATAAGGAGATAGGGTCTGATACCGCTGATTCAATCTATTGGTAAAAAACAGAAAGGATTTCATCAATAGGCATGCAATTATTTAATGAATAGAAGGTTCATTTTGTACTGCTTTGTTGTATTTGCTTACAGTTCGGCTTATACAAGAATATTTGTTTGGCTCTATGGCCGTTGGGCTATTTCCAGCCCATGTACAAAGTTGGATTAATCCTAGCACATGCGCATTAAAAAGACCTTAATACCCTTGGGATTCATATTTACCTTTCAATTTTCATTGATCGGAATGTACCAAAGAAATAGAATAGGATACTATAGAATTGTATCGAATGAGGAGATTCACTCCCATCATCCTCATAACAATTATTTTTATCAATTAATCATCTTAAAAAAATATACAAATATATTTTAAACCCTTTTAAAATAGCTTCTAGCGAAATTGGTTTTTAACTATTTGGATTAGAAATAGGTTTGGATCGCTCTATAATAACAGACTTTTATATATACAAGGAGGTCACGCCTTATGTACAGAACTTAAGTTGGAAATAGTAGAAGTCTCACAATTTAGGTAAAGAACCAAGTTAGAAATAGTAATGGCTAACAATTAGCACTTCTTTTTCTGTTATTCTCTTCTCTTTTTTCACCTTTACTTACAAGTGAATGATAAACGTTTTCAGCCTCAACTTCACCTCGTTTGCAAGCAATTCTGCATCAACTGAGATTCCATGAACGGTCTCTTCGTTAATGGAGGTATGAGCATTTGTCTGCCCATCAAATTCATACACATAGTAAAAAAAAAACTTGTTTTAAGATCTTCTCAATGAAATTCCCCTCACGGTTATTTTTTAAGGGATGCAAACTCATAAATGATTCAACTATTGCCAATTAGGGCTCCAAATGAATTGAGTTATTCATAAACAATTTGTAATCACAGGCTCGTGAACACAAAGCTCGTATAGATTTGTATATTTTCATGAACATAGCCTCGTGTAGGTTGTACAAACATAGGCTCATGAACATAGATTTGTGTAACTCCAAAGGGTTGGCTCAAGTGGGGGCAAGTTTAACGGGTGAGTGGTTCGCGATTCTATTCAAAAGTTAAGCTATTAGGTGGGGCTAACATCCAACCCATATATACCCATTTCACTTTCCATCCGGATCCGATGTAGAACAAGACTCCAATTGTAACATTCTCCCCCACCCGAACTCGCAACGGTTTGTCCACTTAGCGTGACACTGGATCAAGGTCTGAACCTGGCTTGAATACCAGCTGTAACGGATGGATAGTTTGCGATCCAATCGAAAAGCTTAACCTATTAGGTGGGGCTAACACCCAACCCATATATACCCATTTCACTTCCCATTCGGATCCGATGTGTAACAAACTCCCCTTGGAACAAGAAGTCACTTGGCTATGGTGGCTCGTGAAACATCAGGTATAAGGTTCAATTTCTCTTGAGTGTAAACAATTCCTTGCAACGGGTGTGTGAATATCAACAATGAAAAAAAGGAATATAAACTTGTATAAGCTTGAATAAGTTCATATACGTGCCAAAGTGATCTTGAACACAATACTAATGGACATTAACTCCGATAGCATCCTCTCTCACTCCCAAAGGGAAAGTGAACTTGAACACAAAACTAATGGGCATTAAACTCCAATGGGATCCTCACTTGCTCCCAAAGGGGAGGTTGATTGTTATAGCCTTGCGCGTACATTTTATTGAACTTTCATGAGAGAGAGAGAGAGAGCACGAACCCAACTTTTTGAGCTCATCGCGATCCTGAGTTGAACCCACAAGTGAACAAGCCAAGTTCAAACAGAGTGAAACTCGACTCAGCTTTGATTCATTGGCAGCCCTATTACCAACTCTAGTTAAAAAAATAATAATAATAAAATAAAATAAAAAATAATAATAATAATAATAATAAAATCCTTTCCTCCATCAATTTGTAATTCACATAGAAAGGTATTGATTTCTGGCTATATTTGTTGCATATGGAAAGGCCCTACCGTCAAACACTGATTTTGGAAGGAGGTTCGACTCACTAGTTACTACAGGTTACCGTGCCATTCGTGCGGAGGAATGCATGAAAAGACATGCACAATGAGGAGGCTATGTAGTTTTAGAAGCTGAAGTAGTTTCCTGGGAATCGGGAATCAGACTTGTGTAGGAACTTCAAGATGGTTCAAACCCTTATAAATTCTAATCCAAAAGTGGATAATAGATAAATATCTCAAGTTATATCATCCTCTAAATAGTCGAAGGACCATAAAATAGACTAGTTTGGATCATACAAAAAATTGTGAGCATCAATTTTATATTCTAAAGATCAACACTACAATAGATTTTTCCCAAAAAATATACTCCGCAGAAGTAAGAGCAAAAATGACTGTTTACATTTATACTAACAAAACAGCACAATAGAGCTCCAGACAGAAAATTTAAAGTCCTACTGATGTAGTGATGTGAAAGTAAATCTATCATGAGGGTGCTCCCATCGAACAACTGAAGTTATGATTTCATGTGAGAGCACTCTAGTTACGAAATTGGAATTTTCTGAGTATATCTCCGGGCCACTCATATCAGAAGGACCACTAGGTGGCCTCATTTAGAATTTTCATACAAAAACTTGAAAGATCACTGAGTAAGAGAACGGGACATTTTGAGTTTCTTATTCTAATGATTAACATTGCAATAATTTTTTTTCCAAAATTTAAATAAACACAAGTAGACACCTCGCTTTGACCCTACCTAACACAAAATAGCACAAGTGCTCTATGCAATACAATTCGAGATCTAATATCAGAAGATAAGTATATCATGAAGGCACTCTCACTATGAGCTTGAACCCTCAAGTCCAATCCAACAACAAAGAGCTTGAGCTCACATGAAACAACCCTCATTAGAGCCATAATAGGAATGGAATTTTCAGAAATTCAACTCACAGACACTCGCAGGAATAAATTATATCATCCCTTAAATAGGTAAACGACCATTGTGCAGCCTCATTTGAATTGTAAGCGAAGAAATAGTAAAGTCACTTGGTGAGAGAATGAGGCCTATCTGAGTTTTTCTTCTAACTTTAACATGACACCTCATTTGGATTGTACATAAATAATTAGTTAAGTCTAATTTTTCCGAGACACAAAACAATGTACACTTCATCTTACCCCTAAATCTCACAGATAGCACATACTAGAGCTTTACTCGGTACAAGGTCTAATAACAGAAGAGCAATCCATCCCAACCATGACCAGTCTAGTGAGGGTGCAAGCTAACTTATGACTTATAAGCGCCCTCGTGACAGCCTTTTCCATAGCCAAAGTGGATTGGTTGTACACCAATTGACTTTTTAAGAAGAGGGTTTGACCAACTACGAAGAAATCGTCAAAGCCCAAAGGGTTTGACTGGTTATTTGAACTAGCCTATACAGCCAAGTCCAGGTAAACTATTTAATGTCGCAGAACACACAGAGTTTTGCACAGGAGGATACTTCCCACTCATTGACGCAGGACAAGAAACCAGAAAGAAAGAAATTGATGGGAAAATAGAAGAATAGATAGACTAGAAGATGGGGATGAGAAAATAGACGAAAGGGGGTGAGAACAGAGTGAATAGATAGGCAGGATAGACTGAATGGGTGAGAAAAGAAGGAACATAAATGGGAGAAAATAGAACACAGAGAGAGGCTCAAGAAACGATAATAAATAATCTCCAAAAACTACTAAAGTCTATTACATCAAGGCCTTTTATAGGCAAATCCAATTATAAAACAAAATAAAACAAAATCCCAATAATTGCTAAAAATAATCAATCTCCACTAAAAATAAAAATACTAAAATATCCCTGCTACAATATCCCTGCGCCTACGTCTGACATAGGTGCAGAACACCTCACGATCCCCATCATGTGGTTATTGTGGTGTGGACATAGCGGTGGTGTGGTTGAGGTTGGCTGTTAGAGTTGTCCCACATCGGATTTGAATGAGAAGTGAAATGAGTATATATGGGTTAAGTGTTAGCTCCACCAAATAGTTTAAGTTTTTGTGTCGGATGGCAAAGCACCCGACTAGTTCTAGTTGGCATTAGAGCCAGACCCGCTCCTTGATCCCAAGCGCCTGGCCAGAGGAGTCTAGGTGTGCTAGGTAGGGTGGCCCGACTGTAACGAGAGTGTTGCGAGTTTAGGTAGAGGAGAGTATTTGAGGTGTCCCACATCGGATTTGGATGAGAAGTGAAATGGGTATATATGGGTTGGGTGTCAACTACACTTAATATCTTAAACTTTTGTATTAGACTGCGAAGCACCTAACCCGTTATATTGGCCATGGTAGAGCAAATTATCGGATTTCACCCAAAGGAGGAAAAAAAAAGGGCAGAATAAGTAGTGGTTAATTTTGTAATTTTACCTAGCTTTATGAGGACATTTCAGTCCATATGTTGATCTTTTTTTGTCATTTTATTACAACACCTAAGGTTATTATTGTCTTTTCGTGCAAGGCAAGTGCATCTTAGTCATTTTATAAAATTTCATTAGTAGTCTAATAGATAGAAAACTAAATGGGGTCATTAAGTACACGCGTTAAATTTCATGGAAGATCAAAGTAATAAATGTCAAACGCTATAACAACATGCAATTTGACAAAACTTAATGAAAGGTTGGTGTAATTTACTCGAACAATAATATTGTCATGAGAACTCTTAAGTAATGAGCTCTCGTTATTAACCATTTGAGTGAGAAATTTACAAAAAAGATGATTCAACTTTCCACACATCTCAAAAATTGTGTTTAATAAAATAGAGAGGTCATGACTCTTGTGGTGAGAGGGTTCTCTTGATAATATTATTTTAAAAAATATATGTGTCATTTAAAATGAGGTAAAATTTTAAAAAACATTGTCTCTTTTTTTTTTCTTTTTCCTTTTGTGGTGACAAAAAATTTCCACAATATTTTTAGAGAGATTAAACCATTCACTTTTCACCAAAAGACTTGTTGCCTCTAATACTTTCTCACCTTCCAAAATTGAAAGTTGAGAGAGTTTGAGTCCCATAACACTTTGCAATCACTAAATATTAAACACTTAAAATTTAACAACATATCAAAAAGAATTTCAATTTACATTTACCTCTAAGCACTTAAAATTTTGGTTCGAAAAGTAAAAAAATTGAAATTTCAAACCGTTATTTCAGCAATTGCTTGTTAGGCCGAGGAGACAAGTGGTGGCTTAAACGTCATTACGTTCTTACAGAAGACAGATCCAATGTGATCCAATGTTGCATAAAGTGGACAAAAAAAAAAAAAAGAAAAAAAAAAGAAAGAAAGCAACAACAACCCACCATGATAATAGAAACCGCGAAGTTAAGGAGTTGGCATTTTTGTTTATCTTTTATTTGTCAATTCCTGGTATAATTACCAAAATATTGGTTGCCCAAAATTGGGTTTTTCTTCTCCATCTTGTATATCAATCACAGTAATAAGATTCTCTCCATCATATGGTTACACGTGTTTAGTCGTTGTGCTTATGCTAGTAAACACATTGTTTTCAGCGGTTTTTAAGTTTTCATGTCTGAGCAATCATTGTTACATTTTATTTTAAGATCAGTTACAACTATCGCAATTATAATGCCATTTTAGTGTCACTTCATTATTATTTACATTAAATTTAGGAGATTTAGGAAAAACATAATCTGTAAACAGAGAAATAATGTGGGATTACGTGGTTGGAATTTTACAACCTCTCAATCCTTTATTTATGAAACAATTTGGCTCTTATGCCATGCCCTCTCCCTCTCAATCGCAATAGCGTGATTCCTCCTCCGCACCCTTGTTGGTTCCTACAAGAGGGTCGCATTAACCATAACAAATTTGAGAAAGTGTGGCTTAGTTCAAGAGTTTTAAAATTTATAATTGCCACTACTACCTTTCACTATATAAATATAGTTAGGGTGAGTAGGGATCGTCCCAAGG